>JAAAKE020129471.1:0-14534 GCA_010014785.2 Anisolabis maritima | reverse complement strand
AAAAAATTTTTCCTTTTTAAAAAAAATATTACATAAAAACTCTAAATGGTTGTTTAAATTTATTCTTTTTTTTTTTTTTTTTTTTTTTTTTATTATTTATTTTTTCAAATATCATAAGAAAAATAATTGATGTTTTTTTTAAGCAAATAATTTTAACTGTATTAAAAAGTCAAGATTAAATATTTGTTAAACAAACTTTTTTAATTTTGCTCTTTCACAAGGAACTAGAGGTTTAAAGACTGAAAAATGCTTGATTTTCGTTTCAAGATTTTTAATTAACCAAATGAACCAAGAGAGAGAGAGAGAGAGAGATTCAAATAATCTCCAGCCTTTCGAACTTTTTGTATCTCTTTTGTTATATATATATTTTAATATCATCGGATTAAGTTAAAATCTTTTTCCCCTCTTCTACCATATAAAAAATATAGTTCAACTCTACTTTTTTTTAGATTATTACAAAAAAATAAAAAAAATTGGAGTGTTATTTATTCATTTAGTTAATTAGAAATCTTGTAACATTTTCAGACTCTAACCCTTTATATCTTGTTAAGGGAAAATAAAAAACTTAATTAACAAGAATTCTTTGTTTATAATACATCTAATTTTCCTCATCTGGAAATGTATCATATTCTTCTACCCTCACCCTTTTTTTGTTTTTTTTTATTATAATAAATTATTATCCAGTTGTGGATTAAGAGACTAAAGCAGGGGATGTCCAAAAAATAACATAACGAAATGAACTGTCATTAGCTCTAAGGGTAGAGCAGAAACCCGAAATTTCTGTTAGATTCCGGAGAAAGTAAACAGTATAAATTCAGAAAGTGCAAGTTTGTAGAAATATTATTTAAATATAATCGTGCTTTCCTCTCCCCCCCTTTGAGGTAAGAAGGTGGGAAGAGCTGAAAGGGGATCGCTAGCGAAAACAGAAGAAAAAAATGAATAATATAAAGTGTGGCTTAAAGGTGTTTGTGCCCCAGAAAAGAAAAAAAATTTAGAGACAACCTTAAGGGGATGATATAAATAGAGTATTTAAAAAAAGGGGTTAATCTATGTGAAATAAATTCATTTGAAATATTAATTTAAACGAAGTGTTTCCAACTATTTTATTTTTACTATCGAAACAAACATTAAATAAAATTAAAATATTAAATGGAAAATGCATACTTATTTTTTAAAAATCTATCTCGAGGGAAAAATAATTTGTTTTTATAATTTAATATCATAAGAGATATTATTATAATTTAGCTTAAAAATTTTAATACGATTCTAGGAACTAAAAAAACTTAAAATCGGATAAAATATAAAATATATTATATTATCTAAGTAAATTTGCGGATATCATTAACTAAAAATTAAACTACTATTAGGCTTTCTATTAATTATCTTTACATCTGAAAAAAAAAAGGGCATATCACCTCTTTTTAAAATGAGTAGCAAGAATTGGAAAAAAAATCGATGGGTAGAAAAAAATTCTATTATCAATTAAGTAACTTGATAATCATTAGAATGGAAAAAAAAAATTATAAGCAACACAAGGTCCTCTCGTTAGCACGAAAGAAAAAAATACAGGCTATCTCTTAAAAGAAAATCATAAAAATGATATTTTAAATGAAGGGAAAAAAATAGATAATTTAATGGAGGAGAAACTTGCCCAATAAATAATTAATAATGGAATATATTTCCAGCTAAATTTAAGATTGCGTTTCAATAACGTTTGATAGGAAAATTAGACAAAAAATCCAATAGGGGCGGTTGCTATTGATCGTAGGTAAAGGCCTCTGTGGATGTTTGTGGTTAATGTTGCTGATGTTCTAGTGTCACACCCTCGTGATAGTTTGTTGTCTGTGATCCTTATCGCCTTTTTTGCACTGGGTCTGTAGACTCAAGCTGGACTTGGACAAGCTATTCAACTATGTAAATCGAAATAAGATTAAATAGTTGTGCATATGACATTAGATATCTTCCAAGCAGATAGAGTTATAATGGATAAAGTCTCAAATGATTCTGTCAAGCAATAAGACATATGGCTTCCGGTTGAGTGAGATCTCGGAATACAGTATTTCAAAAGCTATTGGAAATGATATATTCATATAATTAATATTTGATAGTAAAAAAATATGCAAAATGAAGGGCACAACCCCACAATCCGGATGGTCTGGTCCAGCCCTTTCCCTTTCTCAATTTCTACTGAAAGCTTTTGCAATACAAAAGGAAATGAACATCAACACCCTATTCACAAATAAAATACATTAAGGAATTGCTCACTTCTTCATACATTAAATAAAACTTCCATTTAAGGACTAACGCCAATTAGATTTGAAAACGGAATTTGCCCCTTTTTGTAATTCGATAATTGTATAGGTATTGATTGGTATATTGGGATTTACCAATACAATTTTATTTGTATTTGTTTGTATGTTTATCTCTAACGCAGAGTTTTTGATCAATGAAAAAAATTAGATGTCAAGAAAAATGAAAATATAAACATTTAAATGACAAGGAAGGAAATATTTTTTAAAAACAAAATATTTTCTTATAAACAATAAAGATTGATCCTTAAAGTGTATTTATGGCAAGTGTGAGTTAGAAAATAAAAGGTGATGATAGAACGGAGCGTTTCTTTTTTTCTGCTTTTTTTTAATTTGTTAAGGGGCTTTTGGCGAAATAATAAAAGGAAAATGTTTGTTGTATTATTAATTATAATTAAAATTTCATTCTCTTAAAGGGTGAAGTCGCCAGCTGCATTATAAAATTCTGAAATTGAATCATAAAGAAATAATAATGATAATACGTCCGTGTATCAAATTAACAAAGTGTATCTTGTCTTTTGGTGAAATTTTGGAAATGAGGTGAATGCCGGTGCAGGTGTCTGTTGTTGTCCTCTAAGAGAATGATGTGGTGTGGTGAATGGACTGCTCAAGTTTGTGGATTGTAGAGTGTCTCTACTCTCTCCCTACCCAAGGTCGCCATTGAACAAGACTCGGTCCAAAAACAGCCCCCGGGTCATTTCCTCTGTTCGGCAAACTTCGGATGCTTTCGGCCCCGGTTTTATTCTATCGGCATCGGTGAACTCGACTCGGATGGCCGTTCCAAGCCAGACAAACAATCTCCATGGCAGGATGGTCAAATTCATCAATCACCAAAACGCCGAATGGCTGTCTGGCTACTTCTGCTCATGCAAACGAAAAAAAAACCTCCCCCTTCAATCTCCCGAAAGGGCTCTCAAGAACAGATATAAATCTTAGAACTATATTATTGAGCATTAATATTAAAGCTATTGGAACTTTCGGCTCCCTATTATCACACGAAATCGGCAAACGTTTCTCAAACTTTTTATCCCCTTTCTATTTTATTACTCCAGACTGATAAAAAAATGTTTGAATGGAAAAAAGCCACTTTGGGAAAAACAAGGATGAATTTGCGTTTCGATTTGAAAATTGAATTTTTTTTTATTTCAACTTAGAAACCTTCTGAATCCAGCGAACCTTAATCTAAAAATATTAATTTGTTATTCATAAAAAATAATGATTCTTTTGAAAATAAGCATTCTAATTATTAGTTCAACTTGTAGATCTATAGATCCAAGACTTTGTGATTTGTATCCGAGTTGTACCTGAGGAAGGCCAGAGAGTGAGTGCATATTGTTGTATTTAATACAAATAAACGAAAGTTAAATCAAAAATGAAATTATTTATTAATGATAACAGCTGTGAAAGCTTCAATTCTAACGGAATGAAATAAAAAGGGAAAAACTCTAAGAAGAGAATTTTATAAATCAACATGTATGAATAATACAAAACATGTTTTCATATTTTTTTTAATATGTGAGGATTATAAATGAAATTTAAACAAACTCACAAATATGAAAAATATTTTTTTTAGATATAAATCTTGATTGTTAAATATAAATTACAAATGTTGGTATCTATTAAAAAAAATACATGAATGATAGATTTATTTATTTATTTATTTATTTATTTTTTTCATTTGAGAATTGGTTATTTTAAAAAAATCTGCGAGCCGTAAAAGACCACTGATCTAGTTATTTAATGAAGCCGGTGAATGGAATTTTTTAATATGTTTATTTTTTTAAACAAATAACTTGATTCTTTGGAAAAAAAATGATGAAAGACATTTTGAGAAATATTTCGAAAGACGATATCAATCATCTTCAGAATAGGATTTTTAAATTATTTAAAATAGATCAAATATTTAATAAAACATTAAAGAATCAGAGTCCCAGTTCTGCTGAGTCGCACACACTAACATCTTTGAAATAGGATGAATGTGAAAATGAAATGTAAAAACTACTTAAAAAACATCTTGTATGAATAGTGCTTTAATTATTATGATGTAAATCAAAATAAAAACTAAAATAACGCCTAGAAAACGGATCACATTAGGCAAATTACCCTAGGGGGCGGGGGTTATTCCGATTTTAGGTTATGAATATGATTTAAGTTTCGTAAGTAAAATCTTTTCCGATAGGGAAAGTTCATTTAGGTATTCAATTTTCAATTGTAGCTAAAGAGAATAATATCCGAAACTTAACAAGAGAATTCAGGCAGAGAACGGCGATGTCCAAGTTGTCCTCAAGAGGGGAACCCCATTGGCTGGGGAAGAGGGAGACCTACGACGAGATGGACTGATAATGGCAAGAAAGATCTCGAGGAGGAGGATTGGATAGACCAAGCACAAGAGGGATAAATGGGAAAGCGCAAATAATATTTTATAATATCCATTATTAATTGGATGACAACAAAGACTTAAATCAGAAAAACATGGACAGGTGGACGCGGGCTCCTGGAGGCGCTGCACTCACCCTGTCCATTCAATTTTAATACACTTTATCAAAGAAAATAAAGTTTTACTGTTTAGTTGGCTATATATTTTTGTTTCTCAGGCCAACTTTTGATATTATAACTTAAAAAGTGTACGTCACGCAATATTCTCCTTCATTTTACTAGATATGAAAACTAAAAGTAGGGAGAGAAAGAGATGGAAAAGAAAAGGGCTCTACTTGTTTTCTTAGTATATATATAGTGTCGGGTGTTTGGATGGAATTTAAGGGCAAGCTGAGCAGCCCACAAAATGCTTCCAATTAATTGAATTGGATGTTGGGAATGTTGGTTCCTGTCAACGAAGAGCAGACTGATCGAAATCAGCCGAGGAGTTTAAGTTATATGCTAGGCCAATTTTATCTCACCGATTCCATTTATTTTTATTCTATTCAAATGAAAGAAGTGTTTTTGATGGGTGTGCGTGTGCGTGTGCCTAACAAGCTGTGTGTGTGTGTGTGTGTGTGTGTGTGTGTGTGTGTGGCAGGCAGGAAGGGATGAGAGGACCTCCCAGAAGCCTCTTCGGAAAAGAAAAGAAACAAATAAATTAAAAATTAGAAGTAACATAAAAACATACTTAGAAAAAATATGTTTAGTAAATAAAATAATATGTACGGTTTTGATAAAAATATATTTATTTATTAAACAGAGGAAAAAAAGATTTAAATTCCCAGCTCTATTCGACATATATTTACAGAAAAACTATCACTGATATAACTTCCTTCTTCTAGGGAAGAAAACCAAAACCCGACCCAATATAAAAAGAAAATTAATTCCCTGTCAAACAACGGAAAATTAAAAAAAAAATTGGGAAATTCAAAATTTACTGTCATAAAAACTTCGTGAATGAAGAACATTTCGAAGGCATGCGTAGCTTTCTTCACTTTAAAAGAGATTCAATATATAACTTATGAAGGCCGGAACTCTGCATATAGAGAAGCGTTCTTCATTCATATTAAATTACAGAGGATTAGTCAGCAAAAAAAAGTTAATAAATTGAAAGAGTAAAAAATCTCAGTATTTGATTTTTTGTACATGTTTGAATCCCTATATATAACTAATTAAAAAAAAATACCTGGGAAAATGTTTTAAAAAGTTCGAACCAACTAGCGACTATTTTTTTAGTGAAATTATTTTGGTACAGAAAAAATTTATGACGTCATCTTGTCATCATTTTTTCAAGTCTAATGAAGGAAACCCCATATGTTTTTCTTTTTTCTTTTTTTTTTATTTCTAAGTTGTTGAAATCATTTATTTGTTTGGTGAAAGAAGTGTGTTATAAATAAAATCTAAGAAGTGTCTAAAATTCAATTAAGGATGTGTGATGATTGCTGAGAAAACCATTTCAGGTGAAAGAGGGAAACAGCCAAGGGACGAAAAAGCAAAGCTGCATTTGTTAAAAGAAATATGGGAAGGACAAGATGCAGCTGCCCTGCTCTATCGATATATAATAATAAGGGAGAGGTTTATTTTAAGAGCAGGGGAAGAGGATGAGTCCCTAAAACAGGGACGGATATTTCCAGACTCCTTTTTCTTAGGAGATTAAAGATATGATAACCACACACTTCCCGATTCCAACAATACAATAAACACTTAATTGACAAAGTAGTTTCAACTTTTGTTCCTTCTTACTCGCAATTTTACTTGGAGAATAGTGACCTCACGCAATCGAAACCTTCAGGAGATTCGATGTATTGTATACAAAATAACTCTTAATACCAAGAGCAACGGCAAAGGATAATATGCTAAAGCACGATGATGATGATCTCTTGATCTCTTCCTTATAATGCCTTTCAATATGTGAAAAATTTTGAATAACATTTAAGAAACTGGCCATTATTAAAATATTTCTAGTGAATGACAAGAAATATACGGTGAAATCTCCAATTCCGGCCTCGTCGACATAACAGATTATTTCTTTGAGATCTACCTTTGCATTGAACTTCATTTTAGCTTTAAATACTGAACCCCTCTATATAACAAATATTTTTCAGTTCTGAGGGTATCCGGTATATAGAGGATTCACTATATCCTAAAAAAAATAAATAAATAAATAAATAAATAAATAAATAGAAATCCCGCCGATTCAGCGTTATTCTGAGGTTATTTGAATTTTATTTAATCAGAATGGCTGAAAATATTTCTTCCCGGGTATGAAACATTGATTATAATAATAAATTGGGAAAATGGTACACCAACCAAGTAACTAAGATAAATAAATAAAAAAATTAAATTAATTATATATAAACAGGGAGGGGAAAGAGATCCTCACGAAACTGAAGACACTGTTTTTCAAAAAGATTCCGAATGATAATTTTTTATGCTTTCAAATGAATTTTACACAACCTTGAGATTAAGCAAAGTCACCAATCGCATAAAAAATAAAATACCGGAGTAATTTAAATTGAAACAAAATACCATTTACTGTTTCAAGCCATCATTCTTTCTTTTTAAATGCAACTTAGGATCTTTTCTTAGATAAAAGTCTTTTCGAAATTATATAATAAAGTATTTTTATGGTAAAATATGAAGAGGCAAGATAAGAAAAGAAGCTAAATTATTAGAAAAGTGTTAACCTTAATTGCAGAGCCGTATATTATAGATTAAAGGGAGGGGGGATGGGAGCCACGACTACCCCCACTTTGAATCCGCTTATAGTCGAGATATAAACGCAAAAGTTAGTCTATCTTATCAAGGAGAGAAAAAACGAATATAGAAACAAAAAAATTATGGAATATAATATTATTTTTATCTGACACCTGAAACAGAAGATTCCAAGCAAACATAAGAGAGAGAGAGATTATAAATGAATGTGTATGAAAAAAATTGTAAAGTATGTATAGTGCATCTTCCACAAGCAACAAATCAGTTTATTGGGGCGATGTGAATAAAAACTATTCAAAAACATTGTTTTATTTTTAAAGTTGTTATTTAATTATGATAGATAGGCATCCAAAAATTAAATTCATTCGTTTATAGTCTTTCAGTCGATGGAATAGATCAGCCATCTGGGGCTAATATACGTAAATTATGAGCGTTGAGGGCTATTAGATTAAAACTATGACGATAATTTCATAAAATTCATATAATTTAGTTATATTTTAAAAAAATAATACAGTGATCCTCAACTATCTGGATGAACAATTTATAACTCATTTATACTTCTGTTTGATATCAGAAAGAGATTTTCTTAAAATTTTATTATTATTAAATGTTTTAGAATTGTATTAAAATTCTTACTTAAAGAATTGATTAAAAATATTTTAAGAAATATTAATAGAAAATTAGAAAAAAAAAATGGATGAAACCGAACCTATAAGACTTGATATAAGAGTCCAAGACTTGGTCTAAAGAAATACTTCGTACTGGACAGTGTAATTTTCCTAATAATCCCATAATGGACATCCTCCACACGACGAGATTCTTAATATAATAGAACGTTAGCACAAGGAAATCCATCTAGTCTTTCTATATCTGGAGGCCTTCAACCTAGGAAGGCGGGATAAAACACTAGCAAGCAACGGCTCATGTTCCTAGGGAAATTAAGTTTGATAAAAAAATAACATCTTGCTTTAAGAAAAATTAAATATATAAATAAAAAACCTCTGAAGTTAAGAAAACATAATTGTAAATGATCGAACTAATTGTCAAAAATTTTTAGAACATTACAAAGATAAGACGCAGTTTTAAAGCAAAAAATGTTTGGTATAAATATATGATGTCCCATTATTATATATAAACAGTACATCTCCGATATTTTTTCTTTTTTTTTTTAATTAGTTAATCTAACCTCATTTTTCGAAATAAATGGAAAACTCTGCTCGCATCCTATGATTTGCAACGTGTCAATAGGCAATCAGCAGCCTTTCACGGCAAACATTTTCGTATTATAATATTATTATTTATTATTATAATAAAGGGGAAAGATTGTTTCAAGTGTGGTCGTGAGCTCGTTAGGTTATGTTTCTCAGCTCAATATTTGGATGACTCATGAATTGATAGAGGTCAACTGGGCAACTCAAATATCCGAATTTTTTATGCTCTTTTAGTAATAATGATGTTACCCTCCAGAAGTCTACAATAACGTAGTGCATAAGTGTTATTGAAACCCAGCAATGAAATGCCGAAAACAGATTTAACTAGTGGGAATTATCGACAGAAAGTCAAGCAGGATTCCCACTCTGTATAAAATAAAAACTACATGAAAACCAAAAAATAATATATTTCAAAATAGGTGAGACATTATGAATGATTATGAAGCATTTTTGAAACGTCTCATTACGGGTGATGAAAAATGTGTCATATACGACAATAATGTGCGTAAAAGATCATGGTCGAAGGGATGAAACCACACAAACTGTGGCAAAGTCAGGATTGAAGCCAATGAAGGCCGTGCTGTGCGTTAGGTGGGATTGAAAGGGAATTGTGTATCATGGAGTGGTACAACCTGGTCAAAAGATTGATTCTGATCTCTATTATCAACAAATAAGCAGATTTCGGGAGGAAATTAAAAGAAAGCTGCTGGAATTTATTTAGAGAAAAAGAGTTGGTTTCATCATTAACACCAAAACACGCATATCTTTGACGACACAACAAAAGTTGGGAAGTTTTGATGCATGCATAGTATAGACTAGTCTTGCGCTGACAGACTACTAATGTTATTTGTTTCGTTGTCTGCAGAACTCCCTTAATGGTGTAAAATTGACTTCAAAAGAGGCCTGTGAATATCCTTGTTGCAATTTTTCGTACAGTCACCACAGAAGCTCTATTGTAACGGGATTATGATTTTACCAAAAAAATGGCAAAGAATAAAGACAAAATGGTACATATTTGGTTTAATAAAGTTTTCTGGAAATAATAGAAAAATGTGATTGCATTTTGCGTAAGAATCAGCCGAAACTTTAGACTACCCATTATAATGAGATGTAAAAGCGAAAAAATATGGGTAATTGAGACAAAAACCTGGGTGTTTCAATTACAAATATTTTACAAAAAATTAATATAATCCAGACAACATTCATTATCGTCAATATATCCTGATTAGGTATTTTCTTCCCAGGATGAAAATCGACCGAAGTCGAACCAAGATGACGGACATTTCCGCGCAGCGAGTTCATGAGACGTGCAAAAAATGTCCGATTTATTCTGTTCTTTACTAAATTCTTAATATCTCTGTATTAATAAGAAAATTTTGAGACTTTATTTTTTTTTTGAGAAAAAACTGGTGTGAAAAATGCACATCACAGAACTTTCTTTTATCCAAGGTATAGTCTCTAAAGTTATTAAACAAATATAATAATCCAGATTGTTATAAACAGTAAGGTTGGCCACCTAAACCCATTAGGACCGTAAAGCGAACAAAAATGAATTTAGATTCTTGCTATAAACGGAAATCTGACTAGAAAAATACTTGGAGACATGTAGGTCCGATTGATCCTAAATCGAACAAACGCGATCACATTACTTTCTCATTATATATTCATTCAAGAGAAAGTAAAAATACACTTTTGGACATGACACCACCATTTTTTAGAAGAAAAAAACAGGCCCGTAAACAGAAAAGACGTCCTGAATAAGTAGTTGTGCTGTTTGGGAATAGAAAATTTAGAAAAATGGTTGAAAAAGACTTTAAACACTTAATATGACATCCATGTTATGTAAACTCTTTAAGATGGACGGATAAATTGGAGAGCAGTAGCGCGTCCCTTTGAGAATTATGGAATACAATAATAATAAAAAATCATTATTTCGGGATAAAAAATTCAAACCAGAAATTTTTAGGATTAAAAAAAAATAATAAATTTGATACGTGCAAAATGGGGAACTCTATTCTCTGTTTTGTCCACTAAATTTTCAGATTAAACAAATTCCTGTGTTTGGGTATATACATAATAATTCGGATTTATAGAAATTATTATTGCGAAATTTCGACCCTTGACTTTAGGCTTGCTTAGAGGTCAGCTCTTATTTTAATGAATTGATAATCTTATAATTTGTTTATATGTTTATTTACCAAAGAGGTTTTAGTCAGGCTCTTAATCATCTTAATAAACCTCTTTGACATAAATATAAACAAAAAAAAGTAGTAGAGTTAAAATAGAATGTTTATGTTAATGATGTTATTTAATTTAAATATAAGTATACATTATTCTATGCAAATGGCGATTTTCTTTTTCTAACTATCAAATTTATTTTTTAGTTTTCTTTCGTTTTATTAATATTTCAAATTTTAATACCAACACTTTTTGGTAAATTGCGTGAAAAAATAATTAAATCAATTTTATATTTTGACTTAAACCATCACAAGTCGACCAATTAACGGAAACCAAGTGTAGGTAGGTTCGAATCATAAGGTTCTTAGAACTTGAACCCATATTCTCCATCTATTCTAACGACATTTTGATTACTACATCAGATTATCGAGATTCGAACAGTCCAACAAAATATTTAACATATCTTACTATCCAATGGACTCAATTTTTGAAACGCACTTAGGCCTTGACGAATAATATTAAAATATTTGTATAATAGTGTAATATTATTTATAATGGGAACTCAAATAAGTATGTATTCTATAATTTAGGTGAGGTAAACGGCTGAAATTTTATTTAGTAAAGGTAAAGATGAAAGAACGTAGCAGCTAGATTAATTTCTTTTATGTACAACGCAAACCGACGTTTCGGTCAGCCATGCGATCATCTGGATTTGAAGATGGAGAGAAATAAATCTTGTTGCTACGATCTTTCATCTTTACCTTTACTACATATTCTATAATATTTTTTTTTAATCATCTTCTAGAAAATCTCGTCGCTTCCATAAAACCTCTCTCTATTGAATCTTTTAATTATTCATCTTCGAAGCCAAATAAATTGTTAGCAAAGGGCCGTCATAGTCGGGCGCCATTCTCACTACCATCTTCTAAACTATTGGGTTGGCAACTAAGTTTTTAAAATTTTTAAAAGTATTTTTCAATAAAAATTAACAAATTAATCAATTATCTTTTCCCTTGTTGTTTACAACTTCTTCCCAACGTTCAACAAGATTTTCAATACCTCGTTGGTAGAAATCACCCGGTTTCGACTCGAAAAATTCATCCAACCAAGTTATCATTTGTGCATCAGTATTGAAAGAAACTCCGCGCATAGCATTTGAAAGAGCTCGAAAGAGGTGGAAATCCTTTGGTGCCAAATCGCTGTGGCAGCACTTCCCAGCCAGGCGTTTGAATGGCTTCCTTGGTCATATTGGCGATATGAGGGCGAGTGTTGTCGTGCAGCAAAAGAACTCCATGCTGTCGATTAGGTCTTTTTTCTTGAATAGCCGTGTTGAGTCGTTCCATCTGTTGAACATAGAGTTCCGCGTTGACCGTTTGGTTACGTTCAAGCAATTCGTAATGGATAATCCCTTCCCAGTCCCACCATACGCACAACATCGTTTTACGCGGATGAAGATCTTGTTTCACTCGCGGTGTCTCTTGTTTACCGGGGCTAAGCCATTCCTTTCGCTTCTTCATATTGATGTACAGGCACCATTTTTCGACGCCAGTAACAATTCGGTAAAGAAATCGTTGCTTGCGTCCATGAGTTGAACGGTGACGAGCAAGCAAACCAGCGGAGATTGTGGCTCGTTTGTTGTCACTTAAAGCATGCGAAACCCATGGTCCACAATTCGGAACCTTTCCCATCCAGTGAAGATGCTTCTCTATAGCAGTGTGAGAGCATTCCATTTTCTCTGCCAGTTCTCTTGTCGTTTGACGCGAATTTTCGTGCAAAAGTTGGTTTAATCTCTCTTCATTGAACTTAACTAGACGGCCAGATCGAGGTCTTTAAGATCAAAATTTCCATTTTTGAACTTGGCATACCAATCACGAGGGGTTCTTTCAACTATGGTACCCTCTCCATACAGAGCACAAATGTCCAGAGCAGCCTTTGCGGCCTTAGAACCTTGATTAAAAGCAAAAAGAAGGAGGTGTCAAAAATGCTCATTTTTCTCAACTTGACATTCCATTTTAATGATCTGAAAATTAACAGAAATTAACTCCAACAAAAAAACAAAACATAGATTCCGGTAAAACACATCCTCTTTCGAATGATTTAAAACATTATGCCAAAAACATTTAATGATATGCGGAATGTTAAAATTGATAAAAAAAAAAAAAAAAACGGCGGGAATTTAGTTGCCAACCCAATAAATTATAATCAGAGAGAGGGTGAGGGGGTAGACTGGTAATTTTTCACTGACTTAATGTCTTTTAAATGATAAAAGAAAATCTTTCTTTATATTGAAAACAAAAAAAAAGAATGCAAACCATTTTTGAAAAAAATTATGACATATCAAAAAATTCTTTTTTTTTTTTTAATTGAAATTATTTTTTTTTAAGTTGATTAAAAAGTCTTCATCTGTCATTTTCAAACTGAAACGACAAAGTATTCAAAAAGTACCTTCAAAAAACATGTGCCCTTATCGAATATTGTGAACTTTTTAAGTATTTTATAAAAGCACCACAGATGGGAATAATCGCTTTATTTAAATTGGCAAAATCATAAATTCGAGAAAATATTGCAACGAATTTAATGTCAATTTATAAAATCTTTTTTTTTTTTTTTTTTAATGACGCATATATTTACAAGATTATCACAGTTTTGGAAAATTGGTTTTCAATTGGAGAAAAAGACCAATTCGCAAAAGAATTTGAAACGAATAAAAAGAATTTATTAAATATGTTTTAAAAACAATTGGATATAAAAGAACGGAAAAAAATATTTTGATTTTGATTACTCCCTACTTATTTCAGGAATTGCATAAAGTTCCTTTTTATAATATTATGAAAAAAAAAAATAAATAAATAAAAATTGTCGCATCGATGAAGGCAAAGGAAGTTTGTGTAATATATAACTCCTACTCTAAATATGTAAATTAATGGTGTAATTTAATTTAAATATAAGTTTACATTATTATTTTCTTCCTATCAAATTTATTTTTTACTCTTCTTTCTTTTTATTAATTTTTCAAATTTTAACACCAACGCTTTTTGATTAATTGAGTTGAAAAATAATTAAATCAATTTAATATTTTGACATAAAGCATTACAAGTCGACCAACTTAATGGGAAAAAAAGTGTTAGTGGATGGAACTGTATAGTTTCTGGAAGTTAAACCCACTTGCACTAACGAACACTCATTTTGATAATAAAGTTTTATCATTTGGACGTGCTGCTCAATCGTGAAACTTGTCATGGTAATTTGGCATCAGTGAATGAATAATAAACAACAGGTTAGACAGACGCCGCCAAAACAACATGGCTGCCACAGGCTGCCAACATCGTCCCGCCTCAATTGAAAAACCCTATAGTTCTTCAAGAGCAGATTCACTAGACCTGATATGATCTGAAAGTTGTTCAATTCGTTTGGTATCTTCTTCTGGTCCATGTCCCTTTTGTTTTAGTCTATTTTCTAATTTCAGTTTCTTTACGAACTTCATTATCCAAACTGTCTTGATCAGATCTAAAAATACGATTTTTAGAGGAATATGGACTTATAGTAAATATTTTCACTGGTGGCAATCTGAAGCAGCAAACCAGTGAGGACCACCAACATCTCTACTCTATTTAATAAAATTTCAGTATTGAGTATGTGTAGGCGTGGAGTGGAGAGAGAGGCAGAAAGATGACCAATGTCCGCCGAACAATCAGAGAGCGCC
>JAAAKE020129459.1:0-34028 GCA_010014785.2 Anisolabis maritima | reverse complement strand
AAAAGTCGATAGTTTTCCAAATTTATTTTGGCAGAGAAATTATTATCAATTGACATATTATTATTTTTTTTTTTTTTATTATTCTAAATAAAAACTACTAGAGAAGAAAGAGAAGGCTAGCCTTAATATATCGGGACATATGAAAAAATGTCTGTGGAGGTGTCGATTTAAATTATTAGCAAAAAAAAATCTTTATTAATAAAAATAAGCTCCATTCTCGTTTATACACTTCTCCCACCGTAGAATAAGCATTTCTATCCCTACTCTATAGAAATTAGGTGTCAAGATAAGAGGAATTGGAATGCAGATTTGAGCGAATTTTTGTTGTCATATTTTTTATTTCTTAAAAAGTTATCCAAACACCGAAAAAAGTGAAAGCCAGTGGGAGAAAGGTCCGGTGATTATGATGGGTGTGGGAGGATTTACAGATCACTTAACCTTTTTACGGTCAATCTTGAAACATAGGGGCGAGCGTTGTCATGAAGCAGTATATATAGGCCCTTTTCAATTTACCATGTTTGTAAACATTAAGCCAATTCCTATGGAAAAGAAAAACGTAAACAACAATACAACCCAATATTATACCAAACTCCGAAACATATTTGACTTCAAGCAATAATTACTTCATAGACATTTTAATTTTACTGACCATCTCATTATAAGTGAGATTAAATTTCTACAGAACTGAGTATGCTAGAGATACACGAGGGGAAATCCATTAGTGAGTGGGCATTTAGATTGCCTATCTTCTAGCTATCTTGAAGCATAGGTAGAAGTCTTTTCCAAGTCTCATTGCATTGATTCACTTTATTAATTATTAATAAGTAAATAAAGATGGAGTCTAAAAGGCTTCAGATGCCGTAATGGACTTACTTTCTTAAGAACGTCTCGTTAATAATAATAACCGTTAATAAAATTGTTGGGCCCCTGGCTCTTAGCTCAGAAGTAGAGGTCTTGCTTCTTAATCCAAAGATGAGTGGTTCGCTTCCCAAGTGACAAAATTTATTTTAATTCTATTTGCTATCAATTGGTTTAAATAAATATGGACGGAGTCTAAATGGCCTCAGAAAAAGAAAAAGAAAATAAGATTTTTGGACAGATCCAATGGAAATCTACTGCTCTCTGTTTAAATACTTATATTGTATTGTACCTCTATATAAATATAGAAAAAATTGGATTACCTAATGGTTTTAGTCACCGGAGAGATATTAATAATATCAAAATTATTTCTACAAAAGAAAAACAACCTTAAAAGAGATGGTTTTTGAAAATTATTCCTCTTTGAAATGTCTATAACAAAATTTTCTTTAGAAATAATGAAATTATCAAATCTAATTTTTATTCCTTTCTGTATTCTAGTTCAATTTTCCATCTTCTGATGCTGACGTTCTTCAACAAATTTAATAGACTTCTTTTCGCACTCTATTCATCACATTAAAAAAAAAAAAAAAATGTTCTATAAATTGTGGGTGAAAGAAAATTGTCTTCCCAAGTCATTAGCATGAATTGATTTTCTCTCTCTCTCTCTCTCTCTTTCCATCATAAGATAAAATTGATTTTCATCCTCTCCTTTTTCTTTTATTTAATCCGAGATATTTTCTTTTGCTCATAATTCATGTTCTACCTACCCAGTCTGAAAATATCTTTTTCCACCCGGCTTTGGCGAAATGGATGGTGAAAAAAAAATGTTTCTAGTGGCATGAATTAGTGGTACCTATTAATACCTCCAGGGCGATTGCTTTTGGGCATGCAAAAATAAAAATCAATTCTAAGTTGGCTTTTAATTTTAGACCATCGTGTTTGCAATGTCACCTTTTTTTTTTTAATATACAAATTACAGAATTTATTTATTTTTATTTAGAGAATACTGAAGGCTTCTTTTCAGTACAAAAATATAATTTATTATAAAAGTATATTTAAAAGCTTACAGACGTATTTTCAAGGTTTCTATAGTAACTGCGTATCTTCATTAGTATTTGGTCTCATCCTATTTACTTTCTTTTACCTATTTATGTAATATATAGTGAGAAAGTATTGTTTAGTGAACGACTCAATTGTAAATGATGATTCTGAAGAATTTTTAACAACACCAAAGAAGACTCAGTCTAAACACTGATGAAGATATGCACTTGCCTCCGAAACCTTGAAAATACGTCTGTAAATCTTTAAATAAAATTTTATGATAAATTAGCTTATACCATCCTCTAATTCAGGGTGGTCCAAAGTGACGCTCACGAGAGTAATGATTATAAAGAACATTTCAAACTAACTAAAAAAAATTTTTATTTTTATTCCTATTGTATATAATTTGATTAAAGGAACCACAAAAAAATTTGACATTTGAAAAGTTTGAAGAGTCCTAAATTAAAATTCACACCATTCGCTGAGTTTTTCCATATGATTATTTATTTATTTTATTTTATTTTATTTTGTATTATGAATTATTAAAAAACTTGTACATAATGAGAGGCATTTCTAGCCCTATATATATTTTAAAAATAAATAAATAAAATTGAAACAACCCTCTCTGAAGAGGAGTATTACTATTAAAAATTTGATCAGCTTTACTGAATATTGATATCCAAATTGAACAAAAATTCAGGGATCTCGAGACATGGAGGCTAAATAATTATAACTACTTCTTCCATTTTTTTAAACATATATCCTTTTTTTTCCTCTTCATTTTTATTATGACTTACATAGAGATTGAAGAATAAATAGACAATTATTTAAGGGATTATTCATAATGGAATCTGGCAACACTTCAGACATAAATGAAAATGTAAACAGATAAAAATATGAATAAGAAAATGTTTAATAAAATATCTTATATGATTATACCAGCCTTCCCTGGTCAGAAAGCTCATTTCTCTTTTGATATTTTTTTCTTAATTTTTCTATAGGAATTTTATTGAACTATATATAAATATTTATTGTTTATTAAAATTAATTTTGCCTCCACTTAGAAAGGTTATAATTACTTTAGAGGAATGAGCTGTGACGTCAAACACTCAAAGGTTATGTGCGCATGCGCAAAAACATTGTAAATTCTTTATACACCAACAAATGTATGCCATCTAAAATGTGATTTTTTAACTCTTTTTCGGCATCTGAGGCTATCGCTCATATTTATTTCAATCATTTGATAGCCACTATAATTTATCGCTTACGTCCGTATATGAACCCTGACCCTTGGAACGAGACCTTTACCTACTCCAAGGATCAGGGAAGATCCATAAATTACTTCGTGTTTGATTCCTGGGACTCAAAAGAACTAATGGACTTTTTGATTAATTGCTCCTCAATCACGCATGCGCAATTATTAAATCTTCATAGTAATTAACTTATCATCTCACCTAGTCTACTTTAGAGAAGTTCTGGAGCAATTGGAAAATCCATGAATTAGTCATTACCTACCTTCTCGCAAACAAAATCGAACTAATTTCCGCAATCTAAAATATGAAAGTAATTTGAAGATTTGAAAATTCTTTAAACCTTTGAACATAAGCAGATAGACCCTGACGGAGAATATTTTTGAGTACTCTATTTGTGTACTTTTTAAGTTGATGAGTTGTCTAATTCTTCACCCCCACCTCTCACCCTTATCAATTATAGGATTTGCTTAGGACATTTAACGTTGAAATTATAAAGCCCTTAGAGAAGGATTGTGAATAAATAATATAATTTCTTTTAAAAATATGTAGCTTCCTTTAATACTTATTATTCAAATTGATTATATCTTTCAAGAAAAAAAAAAATTTAACTTGAAATTCCTATACATTAATTTTAATTAATACTTTATTAAATTAGACTCAAAATTTCGAACAAACTTTTATCTTCCTTCCTTCATTTTTAACCAACATCTTCATATCTTAATTTAATTTTTATCTCTAAAAAACATTTAAGTTAATGTTCTAAAACATTAAAAAATTTTTTTTTCTTTCTTCCTCTTAAGTTAGAAATGAAGTTCTAAGTTTAGAAATGGTCTTATATAAATATTGACCGGTATTGTTTTAAGAATCGAGGCCGTTGGTTGAAAGCAAACGATAAATTGGTATCAATCAGCCGTGTCGCCATGTAACAAAGGCCAAGTTTTGCCAGTCTAAAGATAATTCAAAAGAGAGAGAAGGGAGAGGGGAAGTTGTGTCCTGTCTTACATCGTTGATGGATTGATTAGTTGCAGGATAGTATCTTCAAGTTTAAATTTGTTTTGTTATATTTTTAAAATATAAATTTAATAAGTCACCTAGAATTTCTAAAATTACTAAACCTTTGAGGTTTTCACTTGATGAATTACGAGTTACCCAAAATAAGAATTTCTTTATTTTTTCATTGTTCCTTTTTTCTTTTCATAAGATGTATATTCATTTTTGTTCTTCTTCATGGCCAACCTCTTTATTTTGTTTCGTCTTTATGAAAGACCTACATGAAATTCGAAAATAATATATGATAATATAGATAATTTCATGTAAGTCTAATTTTCTATTAAGACTAAACAAAAGTTATAGGTTGTCGAATTAATTACTTTAATATGTGCAGAACTATTCTTCTTACACCATCTTTAACTATATTATCCAGAAACAATTTAGGCGAGTTGCTTTGGGCTTAGTAGGCTTATTCCTCTGAAATATTTCAAGAGTTGATAGTTAATTGGGTAAAAGGGATTAGTCATTTTACTTATAGTTTACCTGTACCTTTTTTTGGAGTAGGAAACTCCCCATCCCGAAAGCAAAAGAAAATTTCTATACTCTATTTAATATAACTTCAGTATTTAGCATATGGGAGAGAAGGTGGGGGGTAGCCTGCCAACTATCCATGGGGCCAGATTTTCACAAATCTCGAACTGCTCATTCAAAGAACCTTATAAATTAAAAACATTTTTTGGATTCAGGGGCGGGTTCTTAACTAGATGCCATGAGTATTTTTTAAAATTATAAAGAATATTTTCAATAAAATTTCGATTCTTTCAAATACAAATAAAAATAAACATTACGTGAATTTAGGGGGGTTTTTTTTTTAAAGGGATAAAAAAAAAATCTTAAAGAGTTACTTTAGTTTAAAAAGGTTGAGAAACACTCTTTTAAGTCAAATATCATTTGACATTAGTTTTCCGTTTAATCGGCGAGTATATTCTAAAGAATTGGAAATTTTTTAAAGCGTTTTTTTTTTCTTTTGTTTATGACCTTTTTGTTACTAAATGTAGCTTTTCCAACTTTCTCAATTTTCTATAAAAATATAATAACTCATTAATGGGGTAAATTTGAATTGAATAAAATTTTTAAATTTTTGTTAGATATTAAAAATGAATATTAATAAATATGTATTTTTTGTGATTATCCACTCAGGAGTGAGTAGATGGATCACGACTTCGAATTCCACAGCCTAAGATCAGCGTTTCGTTTTCACTATCATACCATTCTTAGCTCGCATCCCCTTCAAGCATAATTACCCCTCCTCGTATTTATTAATATTTACCTATGCCGCCCCCGAATATTTTATTTACGAATTCTATTATTCTGTTATATTTTTTATCTACCATTTGCTGGTCAAATATAAATTAAATTTTTATCGTTTTGTCTGGGAACCGAACCTAGAGATTCACTTTTTAAGATTTTGACACTAAAAAAAAATTTGGATTTTAAGTGGTGAGTCTATCTATATTTACATTCCGCAATAATAATTTCAATTATTGAATAAAAAATTCTCATTCTCACCATTAAATCTAATAAAACCTCGAAAAATTATATTGGATATTTTTAAAAAACAATTTATGTCTGAGAATCAAGGAGAGTAAAAACAAATTATAATATTTTGGTAAATGTGCTGACCACAGCAGTTTATCAAAAATTCATTTACAGGAGAGGGGACGGGAAGCTCTCCCCTCCATCCAGATTCAGGGGAGTCGGCGGTGCTCAAAGCGGCGACGATTGCCGCGCATGCGCACTCTCATAGTTTGAATTCTTATTGTTGTTCGATTCAGTAATTTTTATAGAAACAAGTGATTTTATCATAGTTTAATTATTTAAAGTTTTAGTGAAATGTTGTTTATTTCTCTAGATAAATCTTATATTAATCTAAAGGTAAATACAAAAATATATATATATATATATATATATATATATATATATTATTTTTTAATAGAGAAGTAATTTAAGGTTAATTTATAAGCTTTTTAGGCTACTGTTGAATTATATATATATGAATCATTCAGAAGCCAAAGTAGTTACATTTTTATATCGAATTATGCTTATCTTTTAAATTAATTTATTTTATATTATTCTTTATCATTCTCCCTCTGCTAAGAATCCCTTGAAGTACACAGATTAGTCCCACATTTTATAATTTAGGATTACTATATGTATACCTATAAAAATAAATATATAACTTTTTTTATTTATACAAAAATGTAAAACAATTGATTTAATTAAAGAACAAATTTCTTTTAAAACTTTGGCTCATATAATGACTAAAATTAATTATAAATGTTTATAAATACATGAGTTGGATGTTTTTCTCTTTTTATTTTCTCTGACCTATAAATTTAATATATAGGGAAAAAATATTGCGATATCGAGATTTCAACTGAAATACATGTTTTTTTTTTAGGTTCTCTGAGGTCTGTCTGTGAACAAGATTTCTCAAAAACGAAAAACATACAACGCTGAAATTTTATATTTAAGCTAGGTACCTTCGTTGCTTGCACCGCGAAGCTTTTATATAAAATCGTCCCACGTCACATCACACAGCTTTCCTTACCTTAGGTAAGAGAAAGTTGTGTGATGTGCGGTTAGACACACCAGATTTTTTCATACAGAGGTATTTATAGTTGAGTTTGAAATTAACTTATTCTGATCAATGATGTAAATTTTTTGAAATTTAAATATTCCAAATTTATTTAAAACTAATCCATTGAATTTCTTTGCCAAAGGATTAATTTTTTATTTCTTCTATAAATTCTTTTATTATTATTGATTCGTTAAAGAAAATTATAAAATTAAATAATTTTTAATTGAGTGAGGCTTATACCTTGTGACTATGTGAATAACGACCTTTTATTCTTATCTTCCTCATCAAGGTCAGTGATTATATTTTGCTCTCCCTAATAAATTAAAAAACAAATCGATAATTGATCTATTGGGAGAAATTTCTTATTTGTTTAACTAATCAACTGTTAGGTCTTAAATATCTTCATCTTACCTTGAGAGGATTTTAACATCACATTTAGCATTCTGAGTTCTTGCCCCTTTTATATTTTTATCATATGAGATATATATTTAAACATCCCTGTTTAATTAACTCTTTACATAATCTGGTGTTGTTTATTTGTGCTCTATTAAGTCTTTATTTTTAATTTGGTTAATCACTAAGAAAACATTCCATTTTGACAATTACCCTAATTCTCCTTCGTTTCGTAACACTGCTATATAGTAGTCTCGAAATTTTTTTAAAGGAGACTACTTTAGGCTTAGAGTCCTCCCCGGTCTTGTCCTTTTTTCACAGACTTTCGAGACAACCACACCGACCCTTCGAGAAACCATCAATAGACTCAAACAACTATTAGCCTAATTCGTGCTTAATCCTTTTATTTACAGTGTCAATTTTCTTACGATTGTATAATTATTAATAATGTGATAATTTTAGATAAAAATATTTTTATGATGTTTTTCTTCACTTTTATAAATATAGAAAAAACAAAAACATCTTGTCATCGCTTGTGACGTAGTATTTTAGAATCCATCTCCTGTTTTCTATCAAACCCTAATTATTAAATTTGCTCTCTCGATTATTAAATTAGTCTGCTCCAAAGTACGAGAGGTAAATTCGATTAAAGATGCTTTTATACACTTCTATACCCACTAATAGACGAAGTGATCACTTTTTGGTCATTCTCTTTGAGTCGACACTTCATAGATTATTAATTTGAAAGAAGGGTTGCTCTTCGCGGTTCTGAATGGCAATTTGGAATTCACTGTTTCAAAAATAGTTTCGTTTTTTTTCCTTTCATTAAATAATCTATTTCATAAAAAACATTGGGCTCTCCTCTCGCTGGAGAAGTGGGCAACTACAGCGTTGCCAGAGTTATGCTTCACTCATCGGAAGTCAACAACTCCTTTTGTAAAAATTTGAAAACATGGGTGGTTACTATAACAACTGGTTTGCAAAGGCCCCGCTCTGAGTCTTCGAGCCCACATACTCTACATGCCCAATACTAAAGTTACATTAAATAGAGTATAATATATATTGTATTTATTTAATGAATGATAAACCATTAATAGGGATTTTTAATTATGAATATCAACATATACAAATTGACTGATGGTACTTTAATATAATTTATATTAAATGAGGTTGAATCTTGCATTTTTGTTTTATAGAAGGCAAAAAAATTTCTCCCTATTTCCGATATACACTACGATTTTTAGACTTTAAAATTTCGACTAAAAAAAATTATCAAAGTAGCAAACATTAATAATTTTTATATTTTCTAAATTTATTTACATTTATTTTTTTTTTTCATAAACATCTACATACTACTCTGTTGGTATTATTCTAATTATAATTAATTTTATGCCTCCTTTTATACTTGAAAATTTTTCCTTTTATATTTTGAAATTTTATTGTTACAATTTATCTAGTTTTGATAAAAAAACATTGTTAAAATATCTCAAATCTTGAAATATCAAACAAGTGCTATATGTGAAGAAACTCAAGAGTCTAAATTTAGGTATTTATTCTGATTATTGAAGAAAAAAAAATTTCTAAAAGATCAGCAAATGAAACTAATTGAATTACAAATATTTGTATATTTTAAAAAAAATGCAGTATTTATTAAAACAAGCTTACGCATATACTAAGAATAAATAGGCGTGATTTTGTCAGTTTTATTTTTATTTCTGTCGCTTCCTTGATTGAGTCAGAGGAATAATTGACTTATCTAAGTTATCTAGGGGGGCTGGGTGCGAATCTTTCTTATTGTCTTGAAAAACTATCTTGATTTATTTTGACAAGGCAAAGGAGATTATTGTTTGCAAATAAATTATTCTTCTATTTTCAATAGGGTATTTCTAGGAAGATGTCCTACTTATATTCTAGCGTGAAACATAATTCTCTGCTAGAACACATCAACCCGACAGAATATTTTTTATAGTCCATGACGATTCATAGTTATTCCTATTTACTCTCTTTATAATCACTAAAAAAATATATATTGACGACGCATGATTACTTTATATTCAAAGTAAAATCTAATTTCAAAAAAATTAAAAATACACTATTTGTTTTTGGAATATTAAAGAGAAGTAGAGGAGCAGGGATTATGGGCGTGGCTTTCATTTCTTCTTATATATACAAAAAAAAAAAACTAGGAAGGTGATAAGATAATCATGGGTTACAGCGGTTAAGGAAAGGCGTCTTTTGCTTTATTAGTTTTGTAGAGAGTATTCCGAAAACAACCTGACTAATATATATACTTGGGCTTGACTTTCTTTTTACTTCAACCGTGCATACATTTAGAGAATGAGAAGTCACATTTTGTTTGGAAAAATTATGTTTAATTTTAATAAAAAAAGAGTAAAATTTGACTTTGTTGACATTTAAATAAATTTTTTTCATCAAGAAAGAACTACCCTCAGAAAGGTAAACGTGTCCGTAGTTCAAACGTACTATCCCCCACAAAGGTAATTAGACAACCTATTTCTTTTATTTTGTCTTAATAGATTAGGAGAGCTAAATTATAAATAAAATATATATATATATATATATATATATAAACATTAAAATCAGAATCATCAAATTTTATGTATTATTAAATTTATTATTTTTGGATTTTGTATATATATTTATATTATATTTATGTTATGTAGGTCTTATAATTTTAAGACGAAACAAAAGATCCAATTACCTTTGTGGTGGATAATACTTGGAAGAATCTCTAAACGGGTTTCTTCTCAATTATGTGACATCTTTCGTTAGTATAAATTAGGACAGTGGAACAGATTGAAAAATAAGAAATATTAATAGCTAACCAAAAGAGTCTCTTCAAGCCAATTTGAATTTAATATTGAAATGACAATATCTTTGTTTTATGGAGAGTTAGAACGGTTTGAAACCCTTCGTTCCACGGTTCTAAACGTCTTTTCAGACAAAAACATTTAAAATTTGTTTATTTTTACGACTACTAGAGTTCACTCTGAGAATATCCTTAATCAACTGTTTCGTCAATTTTCGTAACGTCTTTTTCACATTTTGAATATTTTTCTTCAGATATTCAATAGTTTGATTTGTTTGGATAACCTTTTTGATTATTTATATTTAGTTCAATCTTTTAAGTTCTACTTTTTTTTTTTTTATTTATAGTATATAATAATACATTTAGATATATTTTGATTTATGTAGATATAGATATTAATATTGTTTAATAATTCGACCAAGGTTGTTGGCGAAGGTTGTGTTTCATATTGACAGGCGTCTCCTCTGTCAATCACTCAAAGGCTATTTAGCTGCCATGTTGATTTTGGAACAAGTCGCAGCCTCCTCCCTGTTCTGAAACAGACGTAAATATTTTTGTCGCTACTTATTATATCATAGATGAACATATCCAGGCCACTAGAAATCTTTGTTTGGGATCTTTCTGAAATTAACTTAAAAAAAAAAAAAAAAAAAAAAAAAAAAAAACAATTTGAAATAAATATGATATTAAAAAAAATTCCAATGCTCTAAATTTTCCATGTTCATCTCTCCTAAAAATTGGACTGTTTATTAAATTTTCTACAAATTATTAGTTAATTTTTAATCTATTTAATTTTTTTGGCATCTGAGGCCATTTAGATTCCGTCCATATTTATTTAATTTAATTGGTACCCAATTTAACTTAAATAAATTTTATCACTAGCAAAGTGGGCTTAAATTATGAGGCCCTCTAGAAGGGCAAATTATTGCATACCTGAAGCATTATAATATTTTTTTTATCTTATTAAAATCAATTTTTATTTTAAATTCTAAGGACAATATTCAATTTCGATTTTCTTGGTATTTATTATTATAGTATATTTCCAATATACATATATATAGCACCTATTCTAATAAATTTTTCTTATCTTTTTCAGGTATGCTTGAAAAACGCAATTTCCTCTCGCTATTGAAAAGAGCCACGTTGTAAGTGTGCACATGTTTACATTTTACTACTAAGTAAAAAAATTGGAAAAAAAGCCTCTCTCTCTTTCATATCCTCTAATTGAACTATGAGTACACATCTCTTTTTCGGTTATTTATTTATTCTTCAAATTCTTGTTTAAGATAAATGGCAAAAGGATATTAGGACTATTAATAACCGATTCAATCTGAGTGCCTCATTGTTATTCATTATCTACACTCATTGGCAATCGTGTTTATTTATCTTCTCATGAATGATTTATTTCAATTTACAAATATAGCCCTTTCTTTGCATGTTTTATATCGAATACAATATTATGCCGATATATTGTATAATAAGGTTATTTTATTTATTATACTTTTGAACCAAATACAAATAAATCATCAATGCTCTTTTTAGACATTTAAATTAATTTTTTTTTTATTTATTTATTTCAAGAAATCTCAAGATTAATAGACAAGAATTTGATGATATCATTTTTTCGGATCCCGATTGAATATTTCTAAATCTTCCTCGAAATTAGGATTAGTGCAAGGCAGGTAAATAAGAACAGCAAAGATTTTTTTAAATTCTTGCTTTAATAAATAGAATTATCAACGCTTCGATTGTCTTTTTCTGTCAGCTTCAGACTCTCTCAAGTAAGATACACACCATGTCGAAGGGACGATTGTTTGAACACAGAGGGGCCAAACAAAAAGTGTGAAATGACCGCACTGTCAGAAAGTGTTATTTTAACAAAAAGGATTTTCAAATAAATAGACATCTTAGCTTCACATATTTTCAGTTGGAAAAATTAAAAAAATCTGATATGATTAAGAGCTGGATATATGAGGCCATATAGACAGTATATTTTTATGATACTAATTATCCAGGCATATTTATTTAAATCAATTGGTATCCAATTTGATTTAAATAAATTTTCAACGGACTGCCTGGGATCCGAATCCACACCCCTTGGCTTTTAAGGTTATCAATATTGACAATGGCAGCATCTCTAGTGAGGGGGGGCAGACAGGAATTAAATTAAATTGTCTTTTGTTATCATGGCAATGATCTTTTCTATGGAATTCTTAAAATCTTAACACACTCTCAAAACGTGTATTTCCGTTGAAATCTTGCGATCGCAATTCTTTCCCTATCTCTATGGGTATAAGATAATAAACATACGTCATTAAAGAGCGAAAACTGAAATTTTATTTAATCTCTGTTTATTTAAATCATTTTTCTGACTTAATAAAATATGAAGGAGGAATTTAAAATAAATTTTGTGTGATGGCAGTTTTCGTTGAACTTTATCTGACCACAATTTTTTTTTTCGAAAATCCACATTTTGACTTCAGATTCAGAATAGATGTTGGTATCCATATTTAATATAAAAACGTTGAATTTTTACCAAATATCACAATTTTTGCTAGATTCGAATACCAACATTTTTTAAAATCCAAACTATCATTTTGAATTTGTGGACTGAAGCTAGCAATTGAGATAGCCTATGGGAATTACAAGCGGAGCGAGCTCTTGGTCAGATTCAGGCTCTGCGGCAATGCAGCTTTGTACATTCCCGGATGCATTTTATTAAAATTAAAAAAATATTCAATTAATGAAGATATTTATTTATCCAAACAACATAACCTAAAAATAACAATAAAAAAATTAACATGACATGACTTGCATACTCGATTATAGAGCGGTTCCATTCTTCCAGAGGATATGGATAGCGATGGCAAAAGCGGGAAAGTGTTGCAACTTCGTTGCCTATTTTTTTTTCAAATATCATTTGAAATTTTATCAGTCTCTCCTTCCCCTTCTCTATCTCTCTTCCTCCCTCTCTGCATCCGACCCCCCCCCCTGATTAATTAGCCAATCAGAACTTTGGCGCCAAAATTCCTCTGCTTTGGAGGGAAGACGAAGCGCCCTCTCTGATCAGTTGAGGGACAACCCCCTTGAAATATAGTGTACCCACTTTGCTTCTCGTTAAATATTCCAACACGTTCTCATTTTGTAGTCAGCCATGATGCGAGGTAGTCTGCCTCTCTCGCACCGACCGTCTCTCAGCCTTTTTTCATAGGTATTCCAATTCAACTCATACTAATTATTCATTTATTATACTTTTTAGTCATAGTAATTCATATTATAATTTAAGAATTCCTCAATATCAGTGTCATCGAAGCTTATATGATTGCACGTCATCGTTTTACCTTTAATTGTTTATTGCCTCTTTATTTTATTTTTTTCCCCAGCGTAGTTGGCAATTTCCCTTCTGCAAATGTTATCTTACCCATTTGTAGAGGCACAATTTTCCCTGTATCATTAAAATTTCTATATGAAATGCTCTGAGTTCGCCACTCTGCTCCATACTAATATTATGTATCGTTAGGTTATTTTAAGGCCTCTCTTATCATAGGAGACATAATAAAAAATATTTTACATAAAACTAAAGAATATTATTCAAAAAAAATGAATATTTTACTTGAATTCGAAAGCCTTTCTTCCAAACTTATTTAGCCCTAGACTTGCATACGAGTTCATACCTGTCCATGTACATTACATATATGCTTAATATTTAAGCAATATATAAATGAAGGTTAAAATCTTATTATTTGCAAATGAAGTAAAAGTGCAGTAGGTTGCAATTCATTTTATACGATACCTTTAGGTATAAAGTTTCGGCACAGATTATGTATTCTTCACGTCTGTCAGTTGATATAAATCTCTTTAACACATAAACGACGCCACATTATAACAAGCACATATTCATGCTCATAGAAATTAAATATTAAAAATAAAAAAAAAAAATTATATGAGCAGAGAATGTTAAAACAATATTGATAACCTCAGTCCGATGAAAATTTATTTATTTCAATTGGTATAAATAAATATGCCTGGATTACAAGTATCGTAACAAACATATCGTGAATCGTTTTAAGTCTAATGACCTCAGATGCCGAAAAGAGTTAAAAAAATATGTGAATAATCTAGGCATCGTAAGATTTTTTTATTGAGATCTCTACTAATTTTCTTTATACTATTGTATATATTAGATGGACGAAATTACTGCAAACATACACTCACAAACATTATTCCAAAATCTATTTAATTGAACTTAGAGGACCTCAAAACACATTTTGGCAGTTCAATTTCGAGTTTTTTTTTAAGATTACAAATTTATTTACGTAGTTTTCAAGCTGGTCAGGAAAATTAAAAATAATTTAATTAAAATTCGATAGTTGAAAATTTTTAAACATTTATCGACATCTCTTAAATATATATTTTAATGCAAACCACAGTCTAAGACCAAAAATTTGACGAGTGAATCTAACGGCCAAATTTATCCATATTTTAAAAAAATCTGGTATGAATGGCGCTCATCATACAACTTTCCTTGCCTTAGGTGCTATCACACCAGTTTTTTTTTCGTCGGGCTCTTTACGTAGCCGATTCACAATTTTATACCTTTTATTTTGGTTTTTTCATTTATATATAATTTTTTTTAGTCTATTCGGCATCTTAGGCCATATGGACTTTAAACTATATATATTGTTATTACGATACAGATTATTCAGATATTTATTTATATCAATTGGTACAATATAAATGAATTTTCATCGGATTATCTGGAATCCGAACCCACATTGGTTTTGAAGGTTATCAATAATGACACTGTGAATTCCTTTAACCCCTCGGGCTGTCAATATTGATAACCTTCAAAGGGTGTGGGTTTGGATCACAGGCAATTCGATGAAAATCGCCTAGATATATGATCCTAATTAATATACATTGCATATCGTTTAAAGTCATTATGGTCTCAGAGGCTGAAGAGACTTAAAAAAAAACTTGGCCATGGGATGGGAGCAAATTAATTATTTATATATTTAATTATTTATATAGACAAATCATTACTATGGTTTAAGAGAAAACATTTTTCCTTTGTTGGTTGGTGTTTTTTCAAATAGCAACTTAAATGGAATGACACTACCATGAATTCCTCTTTCCTTTTCTAAATGATTATTAAATTTGATATATTAAAAGACATAATTTTTCTAAAATTTGTCTATTCTAAGAGAATAATGAATATTTAATGGAGAAATGAAGACGGGTGGAGCCAATGCAGTTTCAATCTTCCTTCTTTTCAGTTCTTTTATTTAAGAGCCATCATCAGTCCTCTGAATAATTTCTTGCTCTTAGTTGGTCAAACGAACATAAGGATTATACATTTATTTGATATTTTGAGTAATACAAATGTACATTATTAAGTCAATATATGTATAAGTTATATATTTTATTCAGACACATCATTTTATCCATATATAGATTAATTATAATTATGTATAATTAATATATACGATTAAACAATATATAATTAATAAATTTTAATCACATAAGAAACCATAATTTTATTATTCTATAGATCTAATAATTTATTATATATATATTGATTTATATGTTCTGGAAGGTTTCCGGGGTTGGTTGTATGTTGAGTAATGTTTTCCCGGGCTGGTCCGCGTTGATTGTTGATTATTCCACATATATATTTATATATATATTATATGTTCTGGATATACGTATATATTACTCAAAATATTCAAAATATGTTCATTTGCCCAACTAAGAGCAAGAAATCATTCAAAGGACTGATGATGACTCTTAAATAAAAGAACCGAAAAGACTCCGAAAGATAGAAACTGCATTTAGAACCTGCCCCTGCCTTCATTTCGCCATTAAAATGTGTCTAATTAGAATTATAAACAAATTAAATTATCCTTTCATCGCTTATTCGTATTCAATTGGAAATATCCGGTGTCTAGGCGTTAAACAACTTGATTTGATAATAGACTGTTTATCATATTATATATCAACAACACAGACACTTTCTGGCAACTTGAGAAGGTCGTCAACCACCTACTGATATTAATTTTCTCTAAGCCCAAGGACTCAAAAACAGTGCATTGGACTATAATTATATTATTAAGATGTCACTTGATTTCTCAATTATTTACCCTTTCGTATTAATTACAATTACCATCGTGTAATTTGCAGCCGCTTGTAATATTCATTACATCGATCTCGAGGCTATTTATTCCATTACGGTCCCGATAATCATCGTGGTAATCCATCAGACACACCTATTCATTATTATTCATTGTATTTGTATTCAGTAGTGTTTTTAATACACATAATATTTTTTGAAAAATTATTTTTTTGGTAGGTGAGATAAAATTAGGATATAATAATATGGTAAAAATGAGCTTATCTCTAATTTCACCGAAGAAAAAATAATAAAATTGGGAAATAAAGGAGGTATTCCCTCATTTTCTTAATTCTTAATTGGTTCCTAGAGGGGGCAGGGGTTCAAGTAACAACTTGCTTTTCTCTAAATATATTTATTAACTGATCTGGAAACAAAAAAACTTGTCTTATCTAATAACCTTTTAAGCCATAATTATTATTAAAATTGGGACAGGCGGGAGGAGGAGGCAAAATAGAGATGTTTATAAACCTCCATCCCCCAAATAAATTTTTTCTTTTTTCAAATTATAGGCCTTTTTTTAAATAATCGTTCAATTGTATAATTAATATTTATTCATTCACATCGTTGAAAAAAAAAGTGTCCAACCGGGGATCGAATCCATATCTCCCGGACGTGAAAAATTCTTCCATCCTTGCTCTAAGCTCGGATTAAATTTCACCAGGCGAAACAAGCACTCTAAAGCTTAAAATTCCAAAATTATTTTGGTGTAATAACTAGCAAGCTCGATCGAAAACGGGGAGATCCGGGTTCGTTCCTTGACTGGACATCTGAGATGTGAATTAATAAATATATATATAATTTATTATATATTAATTGCAAGAGCCATTATTTAAAAACAATGTGCGTGAGCTTTCTTGACGTCACTAAATTTAAATAAAATAATTTTATTTCCCCACCCCGTGGCTGAGAGGTTAAATGCATTGACAATTATCAATATTGATATCCTTAAAATCCGAGGGATGTGTGTTCGGATCCCGGGCAATCCGATTAATCATTTGAATACCAATTGATAATAACCAGGATAATTTTATCGTAATTAATATAAATGTATGTGTATAGTTTCAGACAAAAAATTTGTTTTAGAATTTTGTGTGCGGGCTATTTAATATTTTAGTTAGAAGTTAGATATTAAATAATAAATTAAAGAGATATTAATCTTAACCATAAATATAACTTTTATTTTTATTTAATATTTTGTGCTCTAGATTTTTTGACGACAAGTTAATCAGTTTCCTTCACCAATTTACAAAGTTTCAGAAATATGCTTATATTTCATTGTTCTCTAAAATTCACTTTTAGAAGTTCTTATGAGGCTTATATCATAATACGATTATTTGATACAAGGAGTTGGATCTAGGAATCTCCGTCTTAGATGCATAGAAAGGCGATTATTATGATATTTTAAAAAATCCGGAAGAGTTCGAAGGTCGAGATGGGTCCCGATTGTCTCCCTTCCAGATTCAAATGAGCCCACGCCTTGCTCCATATAGGACGCTGGCCTCCAGGCTCCAGGCACTCCCCGATTCAAGGCCGCTGTTTGTTTTCGTTACTTTTTACGAGCTATTCTATAATTAAATTTTTAATTTTCATAAACAAAACTTGAAAACTATTTTTTTTTTTAACGAAATGTTTGGAGTAACTGGGAAATTGATTTAGAGTTTATGGAACAATTTAAGCAACTCTTTTAGAAGAAATATTCAATTCTCTCTCTATCTATTATAAATATCTATTTTTATGGAAGACAGAAAATGATAATACATGAATAATTAATAAATAAAATGAATAATTGACTTTAGGAAGTATATAAACGATTTATTTTTAAATATTCATAAAAATTATTTCTTCTTTTGGAATCATTAAACAATTTTTGAACAACAATAATAATAATAAATTATATAAACTTTTTCTTTGTAAATCCAAACACGTTAGTTTTAATATATTATTATTTTCGATCTGGCAAAAAAAAAAAAAGTATAGGAATACCTCAGACATCGGGCTTTTCTAAACATTTCGTCAATTTTTTTTTTTGAGAGTAAATTCCACCTCAATTCCCAAGGTATTTCGAATTTGGATTCAAATAAGTTGAATTTTGTTATATTATAAATTCCTGTAATTATAGTCTAATTTGGAATTCCAGAGAAGTGCGGAAAGGGGAAGAAAGTGTAATGTGCGTTTCGTTTATCCCGTTTACATCATTTGGTCTTCACAATTTTTAAGAATTCTGAAACTAGGTAAAATCCCATGGTTTGGGCTTAAAAATTTTAAAAATCAAAATGCAAATAAATAGTGAAGAAAGGGAAATCAGAAAGTTCGCTATAGAAAAAATCACCTCCCCTCTCCCTTTAAGTCAGCGAAAACAAGTATATTACACAATTCAACATAGTCTAATTATGAATTATTTAGATAGAGCGGAAACTCGATTATCCGGACCTCTTTCATCCGAGTCCTCAATTATACTGAACGTGACAAGCCCTCTTTATTATCTTTCGTACCATTAAATATTTTATATAAATAAAATAAATTTCTTATGGAGATAATTATCAGTCGTTTATTAAAATTTCGATGATCGGAGAAGAAAGTCTCCTTCTTCAGGGGGTTTAAAATATGAATTTTCTCATACATTTAATATAAAAAATCAATTCACTTGAGTAGTTTGAGAAAGGTCTTCAGACCAATTAATTAATTATTTAACTATTCGCTCATTGCCTTCCTCAAACCACCCAAGTGAATTGGTCACAATTTTTTAATTGATTAAATTTATGAGAAAATACATATTCTAGAAGATTTCCGAAACGTTTTTGATAAAGGCCTGATAGTTATCTCTATAAGAAATTTATTTATTCGTTACCATTACTACACTTTCCCATATTTAAATTATATTAATTGTATTTATTTTTATTTGTATTTGATTATCCAGACGACCCTTTCCCAATTAATCCAGATAATCGGGTTTCTATTGGAGTTCATTCAGAACATGAGGGAGTATTTTTCAAACCGGCCCTTTGGCTTTTCTTATTCGTCTAATACTTGCTAAGTGTGATCTCATCTATTTCTAATGGAATTGAATTAACACTTGAGTATTACTAAAATAATAGGTCTGCTCATCCTCTTGGTCGCTTCTCGTCCATTTGCTTTAAGCCTGGCCCCTCTGTTTATTACGCTTGCCTTTTTTTTTATTTCTATTGGCCGATTGCGAGAAAAACATTCGATCTGTGTGGGATGTCTGTTTAAAAGAATGAACAAACAACGCATTCGCTATCAGCCGGCAAATTTCCTTTTGACTTTCATTTTCTGTTTGCATTTCCGAACGAAAATAAAAAAAAAACGGGATTATTGTAATTATTTAGGTTTTAGAGGGAGGTTTTAGATCTAGGACTTGAGCTTTTGGATCCCTCAAGGCCGTTAAGTTCAAACGAACTCGAAATTAAATTCAACAAGGTGCGCCTTTTATTGTATATTTGATTAATAAAATGAAGAAGGGAGATAGAAAAAAAAAAAAAAAAAGCATATTTAAATATTTAAATTCATCATTATTTTTATTTATGATGTAATGTGAAGGTAGTGAGGAAAGTTGTGCTTTTTTTTTATAATAATTTATTATCTTATTAAGTTGACATTTCATCAAGTCGTCTTTGAATTAGAATTAACTTGATGAAATCATCTCACGAAAAATATTCAATATTGAAAGTGAAGTTTTTTTTTTTTTTATCTTTTGACATTTGAGGCCATTCAGAAAATTTATATTATTGTGGTAGTCAATACTCTATTTAATATAACTTCACTTTTGGGGTCTTGACGAAGTGAAAATTTGGCTGGTTTCCATAGGGCACTGAGTGGACGGCCGGCCGAATGACATCCCTTAGCCCCCCCTCTCCAACTCACCACAAACTCAATAGTGAAGATATATTAAATAGAGTATAAGCGAAATGGAGGAAAACGAAGCTTCTTTTCTTTTGTCTTTTGGCTACATCCAATGGTAGAATAACTTACTCGAGGGCAGTAAAATTTAAAATGGCTCCTATTTTATTAAATACTAATTTAATTGTTAACTTTCTCAATATATATTTTCATTTTAAGGATACATTTAATAATTACTTAGCCTTAGTGAAAAAAAAAGGTAATAATGATTTAATTAACCTTCTTACCATGGGTTATGGAAATATCAAAAACCTTGAGGGCTTATGGGCACCGGGTGATCACCCAATTTGCCACCCACCTCTATTAATTGTTTAAGATCCGCCATTTTTATGTTAGTCGACTCCACACCTCCACAAGTTATAGTAAATTGAAAATAGCGACTAAAGCCTGATGATAGTATAATTTATTATTTTTAAAGTTAGGCGGAAGGGGACTTTTATTTTATAATCTTTAAAACAAATTTAACTTAAAATATCTTCCGATCCCCCGTTAAACCGGCTGTCTGAAAAATCTCACTTTCTTTTGAAATGTATCTTTATTTTGGTCCGTGTTTTAATATTTTTGGATCAACTATTAAAAAGGATTTACTTAATAGACCCATTTATTTATTTTTTATTTGGCATAGATATAACGCAAGAGAGAGAAGGTATTAATTAAATAAAAATACAACAGAATATTTTATAGAGTATAAATAAAAGTTATATATATAAATAGTTATTTTAAATAAAAAGCCACCATCCCAAAGGCAAAGTGTTGACAATGTTGATATTGATAACCTTAAAAACCAAAAGACTCTCAGCAAATTTGAAATCATTTATTTAAACCTTCTTTTTCAGCAATTATAACATCACATAATTATTTTCGGCCATTTGTTTTAGTCCTCTAAAAAAATAAATTCTTAAACAATTTTTTTATGGGCCCGGAGTATTGTATAAACTTAAAAGTTGTGCATCTCTGGTATATGGTGAATTAAAAAAAATTTTTTGTGAGGATATATTTTTCTGGTAGATCAAGCGACCCCGGGATCTCCAGCCGATCCGAGGCATCGATGCGTTTCCTTTACCAGAGCATCTATTTACTCAGAAAATTTTATTTGATTAAAGATAATTATTTGGCTGCTTTATTGCCTGCTTTGAGACATAGTTTTAATATTTATATCTGATTCATAGGAATCAAATAGATCTCGAAAAACCTATGAAAAAAATAAAAAACATAAAAGCAGTATATTGAGAATGAATAAAATTATCGGGGAAGTAGAAACAAAATGAGACAAAATTAAAAAACACTACTAATAGATAAAGAAAGAAACAAAATCAAATAAATTCAAAATAAGTTACTCGAACCTTTTTCTATTACTGTATTAATGAAATAATTATTAATTATATTAATGTTTCTAATATACAAATTAGTTCATCCTCTAGCTAAATAAAAATATATTAAAGGAGGGGTTGGACGGAGTTAGGTTGAAGTGGTTGCCGACCCCGCTGGAGAGATTCACTTAGGCCAGTAATAGCCCATTGTGATATCACTTTTTGAGGGGTGAGATTATCTCTCCCTACCCCTCGAGAAGACTTCTGCCAAAGTTGGAAATAATTTTTTGCGACAAGCCGGACTCGAACCCGAGCCTATTTTCAATATTTGGGATTTTTTCTTCTAAATTTAATCAGTCTATTAATCGGAAGAGAGGCAACTGAACTTGCTCTAACCGAGAATTTTTTTTTATTGCTTTTGTTCTTTCAACGTTTCAAAAATGAAATATGATTTATTCACCCGTGCTGTTCGTGTAGCCTGGGTCTTATTTTTTTTTAAATAAATAATTAAGAATAACAATATATTTATTATTTTAATATTTATTTTTTTTATATTATTATAATAGCAGAGTATCAGCCACGCTCTATTTGAACAACTTCCCGATGGAGTTTCAAAATCCAATTTGCCACCCTTATAGAGTCAGGTTCTCCCATTGGAAGGGGAGGGAGGGGTACAAAATTTTTTTTCCCTATCAAAAAGCATTGGGGATTAAGTCCTAACTTTCCTTATTTTTTTTTCTTTTGCATGGGAAGCCAATATAATTTAATAAATTTGAAAAAATTTAATTTAATTTATAATACTCTCAACCAAAAGACTATACAAGTAGCAAAGCCAGAAATTTATAATGGGGAGGAGGAGGGGATTTAAAACAAATCTAATCCAACTCCCCTCTCTTCATCTATTTTCTCTCCTGAGATAAATATGAAATCCAATGTTACAATAGCTCTAAAAGTGTCCTTCTTTCACTTTAGCATGTATATCAATTAAATCTTATTCTTCTCATAAAGGCCTAATATCAAGTTCAAGTTCAAGGTTCTACTCCCTCACCCCCACTAGCCTGAAGACAATTATATAATCCTTTAATATTTATTCTTCTATATTTCGCTTATTTTCTTTAATAACACATTTTTTTTTCACAAATTTCATTACATAAAAATACTGCCACAGAATTTTAATTCTAATATTTTTTAATCAAAAAAATATTTTCTATTAATAAATTCTATGAATGGAAGACGCGTTTTGCAGATAAGGTTTTATTAATGTGGTCTGGATCGTTATCCATATTAATGGATTAATTTAATAATCTTCTTTGCACTTCTCTATTCGCACATTCTTTACTTATTAATGCCTGGATAAGCCCTTAGAATTATTTAATTTAACCACACGTCAAATTAAATAATCTTATTTGTCGGTCGGTATACTGAACAAGAATTAAATTAACTCGGAAAATTTAAAAAAATTAATTTGTTATATTCTTATAACATTTAATTTTTTCTTCTTCCGACATATTTTGTAGATTATATTTAATTTCAGACTTTAGGGATATTCTAAATTATTTAATCCATTTTCCCGAAATATATAGAATATCATATTCACCGAAAAGCATTTTAGTATCAAAATCGTTTGATACTCATATTCCAGATTTCATGGAATGAAACATGAAATTGACGTATTAAGAAATTTTGAAACTAGTTAAAAAAAAATCTCAATGTTTTTTGAAATTTTTTTTTGGCGGCTATTTTAAATTAATTATCCACTCATAAACCCAAAAGCATCTCATTTGGAAATAGTCCATTTGGGTTTATTTTTATCTTAATAAATATCTCAACTCATTACATTTAAACTGTTAACACTGAGCTCCAGAATGCGATTTTTTTACCCCAGAGAGAGAGAGAGAGAGAGAGGGAGAGAATAGTTTATTAATATCAAATTGAAAAATAATTGTCGCCTAGGTTTACTGAAATATTTTGTTGAAAATTATTATCGGTTAATATGTGTTAGTTGCGAGTTAAAATAACCGGCGACGAAGTTTGCCAAAAAAAAATATCCCCACCTCCTCTGCCTGATTTGCGCTCATTTACATTTTCTGAATCATACGACACGACTTTTTATCGTATGTTATTACAAGTAATGAATCGAGCATATGGGCGCGAATCTTAAAATAAAAATAAAAAAAAAAAAAATCATGGAAACGATTAAAAAACTTTACTAATAAATACATCGAAAAAATGCGTCAGAAAAATAAAATCAAATCAAAGAGAATAAAATTATTTTTAATAAAATTTTTCTATTTTTATTAAAAGGGCGAGAAATATACGTATTTATAAAAATTATGTCAGACTTTTATTTTTTCACGGGTAAATTCTCTTTTTTAGTTGACCCTGAACTCGAATTTAAATAGTAACATACAATAACAGTAAATTTTATAATATAAATAAAAAATACAACGTAGAGTTACTTTGAATATAAGAGAATTTTTATGATGCAAATGAAATCGTTTCTATTTTTATTTAAAGAAAATGAAAGTATTATTGATAACAATTAAAGGATAGATAAGGAATTAAATGGAAATCATTGGACAACAAATTTCAACCCCCCAAGTGGTGAGAGTTTCCTCTATAAAGAAAATGAAAAAATCCTGATTGAAAAAAACGTGTGTTTTTCGGCATCTGAGGCCATATAGACTTTAAACTATTACAATTATATATTTATTACAATACAAATTATCCATGCATATTTATTTACATCAATAGGTATCCAATTGATTTAAATAAATTTTCATCGGTTTGCCTGGGATCCGAACCTACACCCCTTGGCTTTTAAGGATATCAATATTAACAATGTCAATATCTTCTACCTCTACGTACGTGTTCGAAATTTTCTAAGACTTCTCGGCAATAATGATATTTTGTCTATATGTTTATTTTTCTTCCGTGGATTCTAATAGAATATAGGAATCCTCTTCAATTACGTCACCTTTTTTAAAGTAAATTGGATTAAATGGGGTTAATTAACTAGCAAGAAATAAAGAGGAGATAAAAATAGGAAATAAAGTAGATTGTTTAGTTTCAGGATCACCGCAAATTTGATTTATTTTTAAAAATAAAAAAATACAAAATATTAATTAATTAATTTTTTCTCTAATTAATTTCATTTAGTTAAAATTCGAAATCTTTTTCAATGAACTTAAAAAGCTTTTTTTTTTAAATTGTTTACAAATTAATTGTTATTTGCATTTAAATAAACACAATGCTTTCCTACGGTTTTATTGAAAACTAAACGTTTGTCGCTTATTTATTTGAGACTTTAACAAATCGAAAAAAAGAGCTTCTATTACTATTTGAAATAAACCAACGGTGGAGTGTGAAGCCCTACAAAAAAAAAATTGGATAAACAAGTCATATATATATAAAATGGAATAAAAAAAAAAAGATTAAACATAATCTTATTATTAATTCAAAAAAAAAAAAAAAAAAAAAAATTGTCCTATCTTCAAACAATTCTAGAACGATATATAATATTAAAAATTTTAATTTTTATAAGGATTTCAAATATCGAACTCAGAAAGAATTGAATTTGCGCTCTAGTGATTTTATTTAGCCTTTTAAGAAGATTAACTGATGAGGAAAATCATTGAAGCGCAAATTAAGATCCGAACACTTCATTTTTAATAATTAAATATAGATTGGATTATAAAAAAATTTATCACTCTCGGCGGGAAGCGAACCTATTACTCTTGGAATGGAAACAATAGCCTTGTCTCTATAACGACAAATATAAACTTTTAATATTTTAATAACTGACAACTATCGATATAGATATTCCCCTATATTTATTAATAATAATAAATGTTTTCATTAATTTCTTTTAGTTATAAATAATCGAAATTTTTTTAATATCGCTGAGATTAATAGAATAAGTATTCATTTGAAAATATTTTTTAAATTTGAATTTAATATCTGATTTGATTACGGTGGTCATTGTTGGTCGTTGTCTGGTAGCGCTCACAGCGCCCTCACTTCTTCCAAACTAATTTTTGTTTTTTCTATTGTCGTGTCGGGTGTTAGAATGTCTTTGAGTGTTGTGCATCTTTTAATTATAAAATTAATTATTTTAAGTGTTAGTTATTGTATTAATTCGTTCTTCATGTAACCAAGAAACCCCTGAAATGTCTTCTTTGACTATTGCTTCAAGGTAAATAAACTAATTTTCATCACTTTCTTTCTGTAAATGTCAAATATAAAAAAATCTTTCTTTTTAGTATTTAAATCATCTATTTATTAATTTATTTTATTTAGTTGTAAGGGTAAAGATAGAACGATGCAGCTAGTTTTATTTCTTTATTTAAAAAAAGCCCAGAGCGTCGGTCAGCTCTGCAACCTTCTTCAAAGGCAGGGATTTGTCAAAAGAAAGCTCTCTGATGTTATTGATAGGCATTATGGTCAGAATGGCTCTGACTGGACTGGGTTCATATATAAAAGAGACATATAAAAAATTGGACTAAATAATGCTTATCACCAACATCAGAGGGATTTCTTTTGACAAATCCCTGGCTTTGAAGATGGTTGCATAGCTGACCGAAACGTCGCTCTGGACTTTTTTAAATAAAGAAATAAAACTAGCTGCATCGCTCTATCTTTACCTCTCTATTATATATAAATCTTCAGCTATCTACACACCTAAATATTAATTTATAGACCTCATCATGTGAAGCAATTAAATGATTTCTATTTTGATATATAATCCACCTATCTATCGAGAGGATGAGGTTGGGAGGCTGGGCTTGGACCTCTGAAGAGGAAGCTTAGATGTCTAAAATATAAATTTCCTCACTCCCTGGATTGGGGAAGCTCTTCATTCAAATTTAAAAAATTTTTAAATCAATTTTTTGCATAAAAGTCCAAACTGAATTCTTCCTCTTTACATATAAAAAATTAAGTACAGATTTAAGATAAAAAATAAATCGCCTAGAGACCCTTTAGACTCCTTAAAGAGTTTTTACTTATTTATGATCCCATAATAAAGCTAAATATTATTAGAACATATGGTTGTAATATATTACCCTTAATCCTTTCGCTACTTACTCCTCTATTGTCTATATCTAAATATTATTAAACAAAAATAATTTCACAATAGAATAAAAATTAAATAATTTCACTTTCTTTCCCTTCTTTTTCTTTCTTCTTCTTCTGGAATTTCCTTTTGAACTCCTTTCGTCCCCCTTCAAATAATTAATAATTTCCTCACTCTTCTTTGGATGCTTGCATGTATTCTTCCATATATTTCTCAAATGTTTTATTTTATTTATTTATTTTATTTTTTTCAAAATAAAGAAATTCAAATGACCCAATTAAAGGCAATTTTTGCTTGATTCTATAAACAAATATTTATTTGAACGGCGCGTGAGAGGAGAAAAATCCAAATGGAATTTTATATTTTTAATAAATAATCTTGTTGTTTTAAAATAAACCAACCCAACAGGCCAGCTCGTTAAAACAATCAACATTAAAACTACTGGAATGAACAAACTTTCCCATCTATTTCAGAACATAAAACAAAGTTTATATCTGGATATATGGATAGATGGTGAGAGAGTTTACACTTTTTCTGGATTACAAATAAACTCTCTTTCTCCTACGATTTGCTAGTCTCACTCCTCTTTTGAATTTTAGAAATAAAAATTTTTAAAATTTCTTTTCCTAAATAAAATTTGTCAAAAATCGAGCGGGGCCAATCTCATTTCATTTGAAAAAACAAAATATCTATTCACATATTAACTTTATGTAACAAAATACTTCTCTTGTTCTCTTAAAAATTTTTTTTTTAACTTTTACCCTTCAGGGATAGAAATACCTTCTAAAGTATAGGGTCTTTACATTTTTATATTCACAACTCTCGAAATATCTTAAAAATATTCCTTTTTGGGACCTCCCTTAAGAGTTAAGAACTAGCCTAGTGCACCTTCAAACCCAAGACGGCCAGCATCCCCCCCCCACAGTCCTCCAGGCTTTGGCACCAGATTCTGACAAGTTTTTTATTCATACTTCGCCTGTTCCCGCCTTTGAATTTTAATTACTCTTTTCTTATCCGCGCTTCCAAGTATATCTTTATATTTTTATTTCTAGTATTCGTAGTAAAGGTATTGTCGTAATCCTCCAAAAATTCAATCTCGAAATTTTGATTGTTCTTGACATTTTGGGCCTCTCTTAGTCCAAAAATACCATTTTTGTGTATCTGTTACTGTAACTCGTGCACACTTTAGATCAATCATAGAACTCTATCAAATTTTGGGCTTTTTCTGGCATCCGTAGATGGAACTTCATCTGAAGCGATTTTTTAATGTTGTTAATTCAAATATGATTTCACGGAGACGGGTCAAATGTTGTATACATGCATTAATCATATCAAAATCGAAGACTTCGATCAAAGTTTGGTCCACTCTGGCAACTGGAAGTGATTCTTTACCTGAAACGGTTTTTTAAAAATCGTGATAACTTAAAAATGATTTCACTCGGACGAGTCACAGATAATTATAATTTAAATGTTAATATATTTACTAAAATTACTTTCCATATATATATATATATATCCTCGACTTTATATATATATATATATATATTTATATATGTGAATACGAGAAAGTCGAGGAGAGGCTCCCGATTTTTTTTTTTTGACAAAACAAAAATCAAAAAATGATAAAATAATAATAGTAATAAAAATATATTATGAATTTTTCTTTCAAAGTTATTTTAAAAAATTCAGACATCAATAAGGAATTTCTTTATCAAAATATCTCCACTCAATCCTTTTTCAACTGTCATTTGGAGATGAAATATTTATAAATTTAAAAAATACAAAATTTGACACAAACATGTTTATTACTATTGATAAAAATGTCAATCTTAATAAAAAAAAAAAAAAAAAAAAAAAATGCCTTGGAATATTTAGAGAATAAACAAATGCCAGCAATTCGCTTATTTATTCACATAATAACTGTTTTATTTTAATTATATATTAATGAATAATATGTAAATTAATATTTAACATTTTAGAGCACCTCGTTAAAGAAAACATTACTAGTTTTATTAATTTGATATTAATATTATGTAAATTGGTAGGATTTTATTTATTTTTATCTGGATATACAAAAGACAATGATTAACTCAATTTTCAAATTTATTATTTTTATTTTTTAATTAATTATTGCACGTAAACAAAAATAAAAGACCAGCACTAAGGTTGTAGCTAGTCATGATTTATATTTGGAGGGGGAGACGGAGGAGGACAGGCAAATGAACTTTCAAATTTTTTTTACGAGACCTTTAGTTTCGCCAACACAAGAAGATACTTCTCAAAACATACCATACATATATTGAATTAAAGAAGAGAGTTGCCGCTGTGTTGTAATTATAATAGAGGAGAAAACAGGATCAGCAATAAGACAGCCTTTTTTCTCAAATTTGAGATGAACGAGGTTTACTAATACAGCTATTTATGACCAACGGGTGATGACATGTACTTCCAAATTGGACGGAAGATTAACAAGTAAACCTCGTCCATTATTTTGAATCTTTTTTTCTTTTAAAACTAGAGTGCGATTTCAAACAAATTCGATGAAAGTACAAGTTTTTGTCATTAATCCTATAACATAAAAGGGTGACACCGAATCTGCCAATACTTGAACCTTTCAATCAGGTCTGAATTACAAATAAGGAAAGGGAGATAGAGAACAAAAAAAAAAAAAAAAAAAAACAAAAAAAAAAAAAACATTTTTTTAATATTTTATATGAAGATTTCTGAAGGAAGGGTAGAATTTGTAATAGAGGTCCAGGTAGATTAGTCTTGTCTCCCAAAGATCTTGGAGACAGAGATTGAGCGTCTACACATATATAATACTCTAATGAAAATTGAGTAGTGAGCATGTGGAGCCGTGGAGAGGAGGGGTGACCAATTAGCACATCCTCTGGGCAAAGCCGTTGCTCTTGTAGGCACCTACTTTGCGCGTTGTCCATTGATGTACAACACTGGCAAAACTGCGCCCTATACCTACACCTAGAATCCAGTACTGAAGTTATCTTAAATAGAGATTTTTCAAAAATGGCTTTTTTTTAAATTTACATTTTAATAAAAAATGCTTGTATCTTTGAAGGTAGACATTATCCTAATTTCAAATATTGCCTCTACCAATCACTCTTATACACATACCTTGATAGGACGCGATGATGAAGGAGTTTAACATTAGAAAAAAATTAGGTAATAAGAGTGTCAATATACATTCCTATAGAAATTATAAATCGGATAAAAGGGTCTACTTCATTTGAAGTTCAAAAACTTAAATTCAAAATTCTTCTTCCACTAATTTAACTTTAGCAAAATAATACTAATATATAAAATTATTCTGAACAACTTTTGTATGAATATTCTTTTTAATCTTTTAAGATCTCTTATTAAAGTTAGCTGCGACACACCCTTTTTGAGGGCCGCACCGCCAGAGAGCTTCGCCGCCTATTTGTTTTAGTTTTTGCAACCTCACATAAATATCTGGCTCGAGCCCGCCTTCGGCGGTTCCTGCGCCACCCTTAATCACAACTTTTACTTGTTTCAAACAGTTTTTTCAAAACATACTTATCTTGCTTAAGGCCGCATTTGGCTGTTCTTGCACTACCCCTAATCGTATCCCAATTTTCTCTTATCTCAATTAAATTAAACAAATTCATAAGGATGAAAGGAAGAAGTAGCCCTCTGGATGCTTAATGAATTCTGAATTCTTTGATTGATGAATTCCCCTTGAATCTACTACCTATATCGATCATAAGTTAAAAAAATTCATTCTCTAGTCTAATGCCCTTTATTCTCCCTCCGACCAACTTGATAAGTTACAATCGTTAGCGTCTACTAAAGAGAAAATGTCTATAGTTTAAAAAAATTCCATCAAAAATGATAACGCGTACCAAACTAAATTATGTTTTCCAATCCTTAAAAATATGAGTTTCTCCTCAACCGAATTACTCATCACCTCCACTTTGATATATAAAATTCTCTACATTATGGAAAAAGATCTAGTCACTAGGCACAGCTTTTTAGTAAAATGAGAAATGAGTTTTCTTACCTCTAATCTGAATTAACAGACTCAAAAAATCACTCCCGGAAAATTCTCTACACTTTGGAAAAAACTCTAGGAAAATTTGCCCAGTAATTTCGGAGTCTGCGTTCAGACTATTTATAATAGTATAGGTATAGATGTTGTTTGTTTTGTAATAGTATAGGTATAGATAAAATTTTGTTTATTATTATTATTATTATTTTGCTAAATTTTAATATAATTGAAACTATCCTCCATATTAATTGAGATCATCCGGATAATCAAATACAAATTTTAAAAATTTCGGAAAAACCAGTATAAATTAAAAGAAATTTCAAAATATGGTGCCAAAACTTTATTGAAATATATATTTAAACATACAATATACATAAGTAAAAAAAATTAAGAACTCTCAAAACTTTAAAATTAGCCAGGTTTGAAGGAATCTCTATTTTCTTTTGCTGGATCGCTTTCCATCATAGATTCATCAACTGGATGACTACAGGAGTTGAAGAGATATTTCGATTTCCCTTCAGATGAAGTACCTCTTCTGCACATTTGATTGTTCTCGTGAAGTCCTTGAAGTTCTCTGCTTTTACTAGTTCACTTATCATTTTTCTGAGCTAATATACGATCCTTGGCATTTAGTCTCAGGTCTTGAGCTTACCGAGCTTCTCAGCTGAGATCGTTTACTGGGGAGAGTGTTCCACTCACGGTGCCATGAACCCCGGCCTCTAAAGCCCCTTGGGGCCTGACTAGGGACACCGGGAGACCCAGGTGGTCGTAGCCCAGCAACAACAGGTCTCTCTTTCTCTCTTGGCGGTGGCGCAATCTCAGTGGCGCGTGTGGGTCGCGCCTCCTTCGCTCCTTCGTTGCCTGTGGCTGAACTGCCTGACTGCACTGCCTGTTTGTGTTTAGTTGCTTAGCTATCTTGTTGCCTCTCAGTCAGTGCATGCGTGTCTCTCTCTCTTTCTCTCTGTTCTGTGTCAACGTGTGTTTATAGCTATGTGAGTGACATATGCGCCGAAAAGTGTTTGTGATATACAGTGTGTGCTTTTGTGTTCACTATACGTGATATGGATTTCATAGAGGTAACTATGAAAGCAACCGATAGAATTAATTTAATCACCATGACCGAAAAATAAAGAATTGGGTTATTTTTTTTTTATTAAATTGTCCCGCCCTCCGGTGCTAAATGTTTAGATTCTTTAATTATTTAATAGCTTAAAAGTAAAAAAACCGAACCGTTTTTAAGTTTGAAAAAATTTGTTTTATAATAAAAAATAAACATTTATTAACCGAGGGCTCTCCTAAACTGACTCATAAAAATTTTGATTAAAAATAATTCATGGTGAGGCTACAAATATACAGAGAAGTCTCTGGAAAAAATCGTTTAGTGAACAATTTATAGGAAAAGCTAGAATATTGCCCAACCACAAAATATTCTTGCCCCCCGCCCCCCTCCTTATTTTTAAAATCTCTCTATATATATAATTATTTTGCCTCATATCTCCTCGCAGTTAAATTATTTAAATTTCATGTCCATTCTGTAGTGTAATGATATAAACTTTTTATTTATTTAATCTTTAATCAAATATTTTTTCTTGATTATTTTTTTGATATAAACACCTGATAAAAAATCTTATAAGAAACCGAATTTCATAAAAAAAATCACGGTATATAGCGTCTACCAATAATAATATTTAGAATATCGTCGTGATGTATTTTTATATAAAAAAATTCTCTAAAAATATTATCTATAGATTAAACCCACTTAAGAAAAAAAGATAACAATTATTTTTAAATGATTTCTACATCAAGGTCACGGAAATTATCTCTATTTTCACAATAATATTTAGATTTTATTAATTAATTCATCTCACAAATTTGGAAATAATCACTATAAATATTATTTGAAAGAGATATCAATGCCTTTTGATTACAAATTTTTATTTTAATAATAATATCCCAGTTTTTTAATATAATTTTTTTATTTACTCTTATATAACTTTCACATTAGGGGAGATGTTAAAGAAATAATTTAGCATATCGTGCATTTCTTTTGTGTGTGATACCTAGTTAAACCTGAAAGCCCCGGCTGCCCTCTGTCTCTTTTAGGTTACTCATTCAACCGAATATAAAGAAGGAAGAGTTTATTATAATAAACAAATCACATGTTTTATCCATTTTTATATGACCCAAGCAAAGGCCAAAGTGACTGTGAAATTACATTCACTTAAATTTCCCGCTCTCTTTCGGTCTAGAGTTTTGAAACTTGGCTGAAATATATGAGATATTTTAGAGACTTAGATTCCTTAGTGACTTCTTAAAAGTCCTTGGAAGAGGACTTGGGGACTTAGACCACTTCTTTCTTAAAGACTAAGGCGTATAAGTCTCTAAGTCTAGGAAGTGTTTATTTACTTTTATTATATTTTTGAAACCTTATAGTAAGATGGCTATATTTAATCCAGCAAAAAGGAGAAGGCTTTAGGTAAATGAGATACTTAAATGATAAAAGGTTCCGGTTTCATTTCATAAGAGCTAAAAGGATTGTAGGATATATATTATATTAATTATTAATTAGATGTTCTTTGAAATCTATGAACGCTTATCCTTATTTGGGGCCCACTTTACTGATGTACTTTTTTTTCTATTTTCTCATAAAATATCCTAACAACAACAAATTGATTAATTTTACTGTACATTAAACGCCTACCTAAGGGCCTAATGCAAAAATGCACATCATACATATCTTTTTATAAGAACGAGTTATGATGCGCTGTCATAGCAGATTTTTTGAGTTAGGCGTTCAATTTACAGCCAAATTAATAATTTTGTCGATAGAGTAGTTTAAGAGAAAATAGGAAAAAAATGGTACATCAGTAAAGTGGGCTCCAAAGAATTTTTAGGAAAATAAGGTATTACCTTTCAAAGAAAATCAAATTAATAATTATTTTATGAATTTTAATCAAAATCGATAGAACGAATTTAGAGAAACTAATAGAAAAATCTAAAAAAAGTACATCTATCTTAATATAAAATTTCAGCCAGTCTTGTTCACAGACAGACCATTTTTCGAGATTCATTTTTTTTTTAGACTCAGAAAATCGCAAAACGTATTTCCGATAAAATCTCGATATCGAATTTTTTTATTATCACAATACTTTCTCTCTCTATATTACATACATAGGTAAGAGAAAGTAACAGACAAGGCACTGAACCAGAGTGTAAATATGTCAGATTGTTGTGTATTTATAAAACAAATGATATTTGTGTATAAAATGCTTATAAAAATTTCTACTTGTTTGATAAACAAAATGCCCAAAAACAAATTATTTATATATATTAAAAAATAAATCACTGGCCTCTCAAAGTGATCACTTCCTGAGACGGACGGCCGAAACATTTTCATTTCTAAACATCAGAAAGGTTTCCTTCGAGTTGTAAAATATAAAAACTATTCATTCTATGCGAATCAAAATAAAATCCTATATTTTATTATATGAAATTCAAAATCATTATTTTTTAAATTTTAT
>JAAAKE020129437.1:0-14536 GCA_010014785.2 Anisolabis maritima | reverse complement strand
CACCGAGAGACAAATAACCAAATTAAAGGTGAGCTTAAGTAAGAAAAATTCTTAAATGTTAATTTTTTACTGAGAAATATAAAAAGAAGTAAACTACTACATTTATTTCTTCTTTTTTTTTTTTTATTTATTTGGAAGATTAATTAGAGAGGAAAAGAGGAAGATAAAAAACCGGTCTTAGCTCGGATAACTCGTCCCAACATTTGGAAATAATTGATATTTGAAAATGAATTTTTTTTTTTTAATTTTGCTTATTCCTCAAAAAAATCAGATTGAAAAAAAAAATTTTCCTCATAGTGCCATTAAATTAAAGAATTTGGAATTATTTGATATATGAGTCAGAGAATGTTTATAAAAAAATTTCATTATTTGAAATTTTCAAATAAACAAAAAAGGAAATAAAAAATTCAAAATAATGTCCAATAACAATGATATTCGGAGGGCGAGCAAAATATTAATATTTCGGGAATGGCTTTTCAACCCTCTGGTTTTTTTCTAAGACAAATTTTCCACAATTTAATTATATAAAAAATTTAATTCTTATAGTTATTGTTCTTATAAAAGAATTATTATTTAACACTTTAACGTGGTAAAGAATTGAAACGACACTTTTATTCCAAAAAAAATGATATTATTGGTTGTTGACTTTCGAGAGAGAAGCAGGGAAAGAGTCATAGGCGTGGCCTTCCCTCTCCCCTACATACAACAACGAGTGTAAGGTGAAGAAGGGAGATTTGGGATTAATCTGAAATGGAGTGGAATGAGTGAGCGTCCCATTTTTAGAATGGAATTAAGATTTCTAAGATTCCGAAAACGGCCCGAATCACATTTATCTTTCTAACTATAGGTCAATCAAAATAGTATCTCAACAAAAGAATTAAAGAATTATTAAAGCAAAATTGCTCTCTCTGGATGTACGATCAATAAAGATCATAGAATTGCTTCTAATACGAAGAAAATTTATTCACAAAACTTGTACTTGAGTCAATTCCTATTTTTTTTGTAATAACGCCTGTAATTTTAAACAATATTCCAATATCATTCTCCTATTATAAAAGAATTGCCAAGTTGGTTGATATTTAGGATGAGTTTTTTCATAAATATTTTTTTTTCATATTTATATTTTATAATAAACATTCTTATTCCTCAAAATATGTATAATTTTATTTCTCTTAATTATAGTTTTTCATTAAGATTTTTTATAATTGTATTATATATATATATAGTAGATCTGATGATGGGCTAAATCTAGGCCAAAACGTCAGAAATAATAAACCGGGATATATTTCATCTTTTTTTGTATTAATATATATCTCATATGAAGGGCGATAGACACATTTCACCTTCCTCATCTTGATTAACCCTCCTGGGGATAAAATCCTCAAATGCGTTTTAATAATATTAAATAAAATATTACATAACATAAACAAGATGCGCCGTTAGGATCTTGACAAAAAACGTTTTATGCAAAAAGTTGTTTATTTAAGCCAATATACAAAGATACAAAAAATGTTGGTGTATCTCATTTAAAGGATCTGAATGAATTTGGACCTATAGAAAAAATTTTTTTAATAGTGGAGAAGTCAAGATCAGTAATAATGCAGCCTTTGGATGCTCAATAAATAATATTTTTCGAACGAGGTATACTTGTTCAATTGATAATTTATGCCTAAAGGTGGTCAGTTTGTATTGAAATATATATACCAATGTATACATATATAAACGACAATGATGTTAGTAAAATCAAAAAATAACGAAATAAATGAAGGTAATATCCAAATTTAGCCGATGTCTTTGGGCTGTTCGATGTTGAATGAATGAATAGTTAAATAATTATAAAGAACCTTTACATAGTATGAGGCAGATTGTTTATTTAGGGGTGCAGCTTAAAGGAGAAACCTTTGAATAAAATGACACGTCGTAGTTACTAATAATAAAGAAAATTCTTAAAAACGCCTTTGAATTATAAAATTAAGAAATTCAATGATAATAATATTTTATAATGCTTAAGATAAACCTTTAGAAAGGAAGACAGCTGTGAAAGATGGTGCACTCTGACTCTGGATCCTCCCCACCCATCGCATTTCCTGGATTGCAGTTATAAGAGTTAAGTTGTTCGATTAGGACTTTGAAAGCATTAGATTTATAAAGCGAGAACACATTCCATGAGCCCAAGTTTCAGGTCCAGTTTCCGTTTGTAATGTCGTTTTCCATATGTCCGTCCGTCCTTTTTTTTTCACCCTTGAGATTTCATAACGTTGCGTTTTTTTTCTTTTGGGGGAGGTTTGTCATCCCTACCCCCACCTGTCACCCACTCTCAACTTCCATTTAGTCGAGTTTTTACGACAAGCGGAGAAATTGTAGAGGTATTCTCTCACCTATACAAGTCATTCTTCCTTCTTAAAAGAATCTATGAATTTTTTAAAATAATTATTAAATATTCCAGAAAAAATTAATAAAAAAAAAAGATAGCTACGAAACTAATAATAGAAAAATGCCCTTGTCCGTTAGAGCAGAGCTAGCTCTTGCTACATGTTCAGTAGTTCGCTTCCTGTTATGAATGCTATTTAAATTTTATTAGCTACCAATTAATTTAAATAAATTTGGACGGATTCTAAATAGCCTCAAATAACAAAAAATACAAATAAAGAGAAGATTATAAAATTATAATTATCATTCTAGGATGAAATAGATTATAAAAAATTTTACCTACACTTTTTATAAAAAAAAAATATTATTCTCTCTTATGCAAATTTTTTCTGGTTTTTAAAGCATAATTTAAATTAAATAATTGTTTTAGTATTTTTTTTTATATTCATAAATAAATTTATTTTCTACTCTATGGAAGGAGAAGGTATTTATTAACTTTGGCTATATATATTTTTTCATTACGCAAACAGAATAAATTTTTAGAGCTCAGCAGCACCTTAGGGTGGAGCGATCCACCTTTTGGTAGAGGTTCATTAAAAAATATATATATTCTCGGGTTTTACAAATGTTTGTAAAAAAAGATATATTGTATGTAATAATATTTAAATCTAGCGCCTTTGGTGTTTCTTGATTTTGACGTTAGTGTATTTTTATTTTGAATATAGACAGTTGGACATTTTGGGTTAAAGTTTAAGAATATTTGTTAGTATGCATTATAATAATAAAAAAAATAATATTAATATATTTTGCAGAATAGAAATAAGCTGGATTGTCGTGTGAAAGAAAAAGGAGAATGAAAACCAGAAGGATTCGGTCCACTTTGACACCCTTTTATTTGCAAATATTTCGTCGAGAATGACACCCGTCATCATCAGTGCATTTTGAGGGTTTTTAATGGTGGACTATGTCCAATTATAAAATTGAGCAATATCATAGACTATTAGAAACAATGCTAAGGGGCGCTCACAGCTCCTGGGTCGTCAACACTCCACCGCCTGATAGCGCCCCTTAGCATTGTTTCTAATAGTCTATGATATTGCTCAATTTTATAATTGGACATAGTCCAACATTAAAAACCCTCGAAATGCACTGATGATGACGGATGTCATACTCGTCGAAATATTTGCAAATAAAAGGGTGTCAAAGTGGACCGAATCCTTCTGGTTTTCATTCTCCTTTTTCTTTAAAATTTATATATTTCATAATTAATCATTTTTATAATTAATAATTACTAATAAAAGAACTTTTATTCAATTGTTTGTTTTTAGGTAAGATTTTCTATAAGTGTTGTAATTGATATAATTGATATTAATAAAGCAATGGTTTAATTGTTAAAGAATTGCAAAAAAAATTATGTTAAATAACACCTATAAATTATCACGGCCCGCAGAAAAATCTAAAGCATATGCCAAATATTACAATTTAATTTAAATCTAGAATAGCCTGAGGATGATTGTTGTAGGTTAGGTTAGGTTTAGGTAGTTCCCGTCCTCCATCGGGAGACTCATCTAGGCCAGAAATCACCCATTGAGATACCACTTGGGCTTCTGGGGGTGAGATGATGTCTCACTTTCGGAGGAGACTTCTGGCAAAATTTGAAATAATTGTTGCCAGCGGGACTCGAACCCGAGGTATTTTTATATGTAATCCACAGCTTATCCTTCTTAGCCACTGCCTCCTCATAATTGTTGTAATTGAAACAAATTTCTTAGGGAGATAATTATCAGACATTTATTAAAAACTCCAACTAGCCGAGGTTTCTGAAAACAAACGCCTCCTTCTTCAGTAATAGTGGAGTATTAATTTATTAACTAATGGGCCTTTGTAAATAATTAATTGATTAAAATAACTAAAATTTAAGTAGTTTAGATTTGTAATTTTTTTAAAATTATTTCTTTAATGAACTAGCTTACTTTCATCCTTTTAACAAAAAAAAAAAAAAAAAAAAAAAACCGATCGAACACAACTTGCAATTGATCCCTATCATATTGTAGAGTTTTTAAAGCTAAAATGTTTCAAATGGACACTCAAAATCTCATCCACAATATATAGTATATATCGTGTATGGATTCTGGAAAAAAAAGATTGATCCCTACTTGAGCCGAGTCCGAAACAATCTCCCCTTTAAGGTCGCAACACTTCTTGGCTCTTTTTTAACGGACATCTTAAGTGCGGGGCGGAGTTGTTCTCCTGGTTAGTGTCTGAAGAAAGTTTCCCTGGATTTCCTGGTCAGAATAAAGTCATCTTCATCTCAGACGATGCTCGTTTATCAAATGGAGCAGGAAATAGCTGCAACCATTCTTATTTTTGTCATCAGATTATTGGAATCTCGAAAGAGAAAAGAAATTGCTTCGTACAAATTAAATTACCCATACCAAAATGTATATTAACATAAAATAAACGCTTTTATTTAAAATGGATTAAAAAGAAAAAAATAACTTTTGCATAAAATCGCTGAATATTTATAACAAAAATTAAAAGCGTAGGCGCTTTATTTAATTTTTTCTAAAAGATATTTCACGCTTTCATTTTTTGTCATAAATTTTAAACAATTTATGTAAAAAGTTTAGTTTACTTTTTTAGTACATTTATTTAAATTTTTATTTTCAACTTTCCATTCATTATTATTATTATTATTATTATTATTTATTTTTTTTTTTTTTAATAAAACAAAATTGCTTCAGAGCTTCTCGAATTGATCACTAGAGGCGTTGTTGCAATCTCTAACAATCCAAACTTTTTTTTTTTTTTGTTTAAATTGTTGCCCGAAAAAAATAAAACCTCAAATGAGGAAGAAAATATAATTATTTTAGATTGTTCAATAACAAAACAAATAAAACAACTACATAAAAACCTAACAGTTCTATCAAGTTTGCATAAAAATAAACATGTTTCAAGACTCGTGCCCCCGCCATCTGCTAAAAATTGGCAACATAAGACTATGTAAGCAGGGTGCCAACCTTTGATACTTTTCCTAAATTCCGTTTTCAAACGGCGTTAAAATCAAATTCACAAATATAAAAATTTTTTTCAAACAAAAGTTGTTCAAAATAATGAATAGAACAATATTATATATAGATATTAATTTAGAAAAGTTAATAATTGAAAATATATTTTGATTTTTCAGGTTTGAACTGCAAATGAATGAAGAAAATCGCAATTGAACCGTCGATATTTATTAAAATATATATTGATAATATACGAGTATATATATTTATATATAATATATAAGTACATTGAATATGATATTAAGCAATTGTATTTCAATCTTTTGTTTCCAAATATTGAATCCATTTTAATGAAAATTCATTTAATGAGAGATAATACTTTTATACTCAACACTACAAAAAGAGCATTAAATAAAAGGTAAATACTTTATACAAATTTTGAAAATGGAAATTAAACCTGGGGTGACTAAACACATCACATAACTTGCTTTTATCTAATTATATGTAAATATAAAATGTCTAAGATTCTCCCACCACAACCTTGAATAGAAGTGGAGCTTCAAAAAATCTGATATGAAGTTTCAGCGAAAAAAAAAATAAAAATTTTAATGAAATAGTATACAAATAAAAATTCATTGTCGTTATTACAATATATAAAAAAAAAAAAAAAAAAAAAATACAAAGAATATTTACATTTACTGAGTGTGGAATAAATTTCATTTTAATTCCAACGCTTAGCTTTTCAAAACAGAAATGTGATTCCGCAGTTTGAAAGATGAAAAGTCGGATTAACATAAGGGCCGGAAAACAAAAATCTCATATTGGTTTAGATAAGCCTATTACTCTCTCCGCCGGGACACTATCACGGAAACGGGACTTTTTTTTAAAACAATCTCAATAGAAAACTTTTGAATTATATTTTTTATTTAAACTTATCAAAATATATATCATTTTTCAATTCATCTTTTATATTAACTGGACCAAAAATAAGTAGAGTATTCAAATCCTATTAGAGACTAAAAACGGTCATACAATTGAAAGCTTTAATAAGTTTTTTTTTAATAAAAAAAAAAAAAAAAAAAAAAAAAGTGTTTTTTTTTAAAAATTTTTAAAATTTTGATTTTTTTATTTAAATTTAAAATTTTTTTTTTATAAAATATAGAGAAGTTTTTTTTTTTTTTTTTTTTTTTCTAAAATTTGGATCAAAATTAAACCGACCTCTGGGCGGGGGAGGGGGGAAGTGACTACTTACCCAACCTCGCCTTAGGTCTGCAAAATTATATACTATTTTTCCTCTTAAAACAAAAAAAAAAGATCAAACATTTAACAACGGGCGAAATTTTGCTAATTTTTTTAATGCCAAATTTAGCCTATGTATTTAAAAAAAAAAAAAATATTTAAAAATATTTTAAAAAGAGGAAAATAATTTTTTTTATTAATTTTTTGATCAATATATTTTGCTAATTATAATAAAAGCGCGAGGCTTTCATTGAAAATTTTACTTAATTATTATTTAAAAAATATTTTAAAATCTCATTGAGCGCCCCACGCTTTTATTTTAATTAGTCAAGTATATTCAATCAGCTTACTAAAAAAAATATTTTTCTGTTTTTTAGTATAAAAGTTTATATGTTTAGTTTATATGTTGTTTTAACAATTAAAAAAAGTCAAAAAATAAATATTCACGCTGGCCACTAGAGGCACTGCAATCGCTCAGAATTTAATTTTTAAATGATTTTTTAATTCTTTTTTTAAAATAAGTTTTATGAAATAATGTTTTTACTACATTATATTATCATTGGGGCTGAGCCTAAACATAAAATTTAACATCTCATCCGAAAGTGTTTAAAAAATCAACTATAAGTTTCTCCAGCACCGATAGACAGACAGACAAAAATATTAAAAAAAAAAAAGCGTTTTTTTGTTGGCCATTAAATCCTACCTTGATTTTCAATTTATTTATATCTAGCAAATAAAAATGAATGAAAATATTAAAGAATATAAATGAAGAATCTGAGTTGGCAATGTAGGAAGGTGATGAAATATTCCCAATCCATCTTTCTTCTAAAATAAATTAAATTTATTTATATTTAATAATCGAGTTAAGCTAAATGTACTGGCCAGGCGAAAGTTTGATCAATTTATCTTACATTAGTGAGTAATAAATCAAGAAACTAGATAGATATATGAATATTTGAAGAAAAATTATTACTTGAATTATTGTATGATGAATAGTAATTGTTTCTAAAGACATTTTCTCTTATATTAAATTTATCTATAGATATTTTCTCCCGGGTTTTTAATGTCTTCTATGACATATAAAAGAACGATTCAATGATTTGTTCATATGGGAAGAGTTGAAAAAGAGGGAATAGAATAAAAAGAAAAAAAAAAGAAAAGAGGGGAGGCGAGGAAAAAGAAAAAGCCAGCGGGCTTAGGCAATTTTATCAAGCCCTCGTCTCAAAAATCATCAAAGCTTAAAACATTTCTTCGAGCACAAAAGTTGCTTTTTGAGGGGTCCCTGCCCTTATTTCCTCGGCCTCAGAAGTCCCTTAAGCCCTTGTCCACCCCAATTGTGGCCGCCATTTTTATTTTTTATTATTTTTTTTCTTTTTTTTTTATAAAAGCCTTTGGAAAACAATTTTCATTCAAAATAAATTCGTATTACTCCTTTAATTGAATTGACAAGATAAAATTGTACCAATTAGAATTAATAAAAAAAAAGGCTTTTAAATTAAATGAATGAAGAAATGTTTACTAATTACTATAAATATAATTAAATATTTGGAAATTGTAATAAAAATATTAAAAATTATTATCTTTTGAATAAATAAGTTAAGCCACAAGCTGCAAGTATTTTTTCATACAGACTATCTATGTATATATACTAATAGCAAAGAGTCCGTCTGTTCGTAAGGGAATTTAAGTAATTTCTCATTGAGCCGGAGTTTTGAAATTTTTTATAAATTATCTTTAAATATTGAAGATGGTATGAAAAATAGAAAATCACAAAAAAGTTTTTGGAATAATATACAAAATTTATTAAAAATATGTATACCATAAATTTAGAAAATGTTTTGGCATCACAAAGGATCACAACGCTCCCAAGCGGACAATTTTAGAAGCTATGAGCTTAACAAGGTATTTTCAAATTTTCAAAATGCTACTATATAGTGGTCGTTTTAAAGTTTTTTGAAAAATTATAATTTGCAATTACCGCCCGCCCCCTTCCCTCCTACACTTCTCTAAAGAGGTAGGAATAGTCTAAGATTTATAAAAAATGCTTAACGCTTAACGAAAAGGGGTGACTTTATTTGAATCTTCAACTTTTGTTCGTCACATGGATTTAAATAACTTCTTGTTGAGCTGGAGCTTAGAAATTTATATATATATATATATATTTTAAAATTTATTGTGCAACTCACATTCTCTCGACTCAGATTCAAATTATGCCCCATATATAGAAAAAAGATCGAGTAGAAAACTTTCCTTAGAAAACACAGTCAGTCCATGGGACGAAGCCTCCTGGCTTGTTGCATAGGCCGCCGAAAGTGGACTGCGCAGCTAGTAATAAATAGTATGTTATTGTTATTAATATCATTTCACGCCAGCCATCTTCATTTTTATCACATAAATTTTATCGCTCGAAACAAGAAGCGAATCATTGAACAATTATCAAGTGGAAAAAATAATTTTGGTCAATTGATAATTTATAAATTCTCAAAAATAAAGAAAATATTTGCTCACTCTCTGAAATGTTAAAATCCGATCATAAGTTAGGTTAATTATTCTGGGGTGGAATATTTAACATTATTCTGAGAACGAGCTCGGTTTTTATTTATTTAGATGGATTTTTTTTTTTTTTATTTTAATTTTAATTTTCCTTTTTTTTTTAAAGAGGAAGGATTATTTTTAAATAAAAAAATAAATACACTCAATATTTATAAATTCAACCTCATGTTATCCTAATCTCTATAACAAATTGTAGCTATTGTGCTCTTCAACTGTAACAATTGTTTATCTCTCCCGCTCCCTTACACTCGAAACAAGTTCATTTAACGAAATCTGAGCCTTCGAGATGGAATTCCGTTCCTAAATTAAATTTGCCTGATAAAAGTGATGACTGGAAAAAAGAGCTAGGGCGTATCTCTCTCTGTTGAGATCACATAAATAGGAACCTCGGTTGACAATCGGTCTTAACGCAGAGCGATGGCTCGAGCTCTCGTCTCCTTGCTTAACCTGACCTGGCGTTGCCTCAAGACGCCAACGCCAAGGATTGAGATTTAGGGCCGAAGGCGCATTTGCTCTCCGATCTGACGGGGGTTCTTCATCTTTTATTCGGCAAATAAAAACAATCGAGACAGGTATAGTAAGCAAAAGAGAAAAAAACACTCCCATTTTATTAAGTTGGCTTTCCATTTCCATCCGCGTAGTCTAACGAATCTGTAATTTAAAGGAAATGCGCACTTCTAGCAAATTTATATATTTTTTTATCACAATCTTCTTTTTTTTTTTTTTTTTACTTTTAAGAAATAAAGTAATACTAATTATAATAATATTGCTCTCACAAAGTTTCGGGGGTCTGATTGGACATATTTGGTCAAATCAGGCACTAAGAGCCTCGCGAACCCTCCCCAATAAAGAAAAGAAAAAATTTACGATCTTAACATGGCCCCAAAGGTCTTTAATAAATATGGAAAATGTATGACTCCATGAAGACATCAGAATATATCAAGAGGATAGAGGAGTGATGTGAAGGCGTCAATGAGAAATAAATTACTCTTTTAGCCGATTGATTTTGTATTATTTAAAGCATCATCAGGCCTTGAGTTGAAAATAAATGTAATTCTCATAGGATATGAAGACAAAAAAATGTGTACATAAATTTGTCTTGACTTTTTAGTATACCTATAGTAATATAGTATAGGGAAAGTATCGTAATCGTCCAATAATTGGATCTCGAGATTTTGATTGTCCTTGGGCTCCTGGGTCCGGAAATCCCATTTTTCGAATTAAGCTGGTGTGTCTATTCGTTAACACGATAATTTGAACACGCTTTAATGTAGATCAACCAAATTTTACATACGTGAATTAGAGCAAAATCATAGATCTCTATCAATTTTTGCTCAATCGGAAGTGGTACTTTACTTGAAACGCTTTCTAATAATCGTGATTAACTTAAAAATGAGACGAGTCAAATAAAGACAGATGTTGATATACGTATTTAGTAAAACTACCTTCTATATAAATGTGTATACGAGAAAGTCGAGGGGAGGCCACTTTTTATATTTACATCTCAACCCAAGGCCTGATGATGCTTTAAATAAGGCGAAATCTATCGTCTTAAATAGTATTTTACTTGTCACTTGACACCTTCACAACTCTCCCACCTGAGGTCTTCGTTTTATAAAATAAAGATTTTAATTCTCATAAATTTTAATAATCAATTTGCTTTAATAAATAAATAATAAAAAAAAATTAAACAATTAAACCTGTATTCCGAAACGCTACTAAGAAAAATCTTAATTTAGGGGGACTTTTCTATGCTATTTACTATAAAGTTTCTTATATTAAAATTTTTTTAAGATTCTTGAAGATAAAAGGTAAAGAAAAATATAAACACAAGTTGTCAATATTTTTTACACGACCATAATGATAAATTTTATTTTAACCTTTTGCTAGGGGTGTATAATCTCCCTTTCCCTTTAGGTGCATAGTAAATCTAGTGATCATTTCTTAAATTACCCATTTCATCCCGCCTTTTTATATTTCATTTTAAAGAATTCTCCAGGACTTTAATCTATGAAACTTAATCGACACTACTAACCACCATATTATATATTATTTAATATTATATTATTAATAAAAAATAATTTCAAACTTTTATCAGTCTCAAAAAAAAAATCTTTTTTTTTCTTCTCTTTTGTGAAATCTTATAAAGCTGACATAATTAATAACGGCTGACTTAAATAAAACAAATTAAGGATTCAAATGGGTGTCAAAGAAAACTTTTTGATGACTAAAGCCTTAGTTTAGACTGAAAACTAATTTTTGGATTGAATGAAGGAGCTGCCCGTCTAAAAGAACTCGAAGGGGCTGGAGGAAAGAGGAGGGAGTGGGGGATTAATATATTGTGTTTGTGAGGATTAAATAAGGAGCTAATTCCAAGTAATAGGCCCATAAAAACTGCAAGTTTGAAGTTGAAGTCTATTTAACAGTCTGACATTTTTAATTGAATTTAAATTAATTTTTGTAAACAAAAAAAAATTACACGAACTGTTGTAAATTAAATGAAATAAATTTTTTGCCAATTTAGCTAAGTGCTTAGGATTACAAAATAAAATAATCTAACTGTTATTTTTCAACAATTAAATATAAAATTCCAGCTGGGTATGTTCGTATGATGATGATGCATAGTTCGTTATCGAGATCTATGTACTAAAAAAAGTGATGGCGATCTACCTGTTTATCTATATTTTTCAAAAACATATATCGATATATAGGTGATCGATAGAGATGAAACTATTCTCAATAATAATATTTATTAAAAAAAAAAAAAAAAAAGTAATAAAAATAATTTTATTAATGAGAAGTTATATTATGTTTATAATCAATTTTGTTGCAACTGTTCACAATCGGCCAAAGAATTTCTCGTGATTTACTTGTTTGCCACCCCTGGTATAATGTAATAATAATGACAAAAAATAGTGAAGTGGCTAACAAACAGAAAATATCTCTATCTGATCTTGCTTTTATGATCCATTCTAGTTCGTTCTCCATACAAATTTTCATTTGATTTTATTTTTATTTGACTGAGAGATAGTGAAATAGAAAATTAAAGAAAGTCATTGCTTATTATTGGGTTATTTCGGGATAGTAAAGTAGAGAAATACGAGAAAGAAATGGGGATAGGCGAAATCAGCCACCTCTAACTAGCGGGGAAGTAAAGAGCGCGGTTTAATCTCTCCGTGTGATTGAGTGAGAATATCTTATGACTTCTGACGGAGGAAACTTTTTTCTGACAATATTTTAGAGTGGAGTTAAAAGATTTCTAAAATGCCGCAATAATATAATCATTTATTCAGGGTATCCTACTCTAAGGCCAAGAGAAACAGCATCTTAACATTCTGATCCAAAAAATGCAAGCGCTACATCGGAATTATATCAACTATAGGATTTTATGGGGGATAAATTTATCTAATATCCTGGGAAGGACTTCGCAAGGACTTTTACCCAACTGTTGGGAAGTTTTACACACTGATGTCTTCTTATGCCGCAATCAGCACATCATGAACTTTATAAAATTTTACTATAAGCAATGTCATATAATTTTTTAGCGTAAAATATTCCCATTTTAATTATTAATAGAAGATTCGTTAATAACCCGAGTCATGAATGCCAAACTTGCGAATATGAAAGGAAACTGTATATAGCAACTAAAGATTTTTTTTCCAATCCATTTATGATGAAACTTTTAATTTAATGCTGCGCCACCTTGGCCTAACTAGGTGGAAAATTTTTGGATTAAGCTTTCAAGTTTCAAGGGGAGAAGTGACTACACATCCACTGATAGAGCTAATGCCGTTTTAATACCATTATTCGCATTATCTTTCCCTAGGGGGGAGTTTTATTTACTCACAACCCCTAAATTTAAATACCAATTAATTGGAAACTCCGAATTTTTTTTTATAATCACAGCAAGGGTTGTTCGGGGAAAGAAAAATTTATCTTATTTAAAGTGATTAGGATGTTTTTTTTTCACTCGATAGGGGGACTAAAATAACAAGAAGGGTTGAAATATGATATTGGAATTTTTCACTCACTTTTATCCCAGAGGCAATTTTATTTAGTAAAAATAAAAAATATAACAAGTTGAGTATAACTTAACCGAAATGCCTGAATTAATTAAATACGAGAATAATAATTTTTGTTATGTTTAGCCCATGACTTTTCTCCTCTGAATATTTTATTTTCTTAGAAATGCTCAAGTTCAATTCCCGCTTCTTTGCTAATTTTTTATTTTTAAAATTTCATTTCTTTACTTTCTAATTTATCGATAAACTATGAAATTTCCAACAGAGTACTAGATACATAACCTTTCTCTTGTTACTTTATGGAAACTGCAAACAATTTTGCTATAAAACAAATTTTTTATTGAGAGAATTTCATAAAATTTTAGTTAAATTCGGTTCTGGTTAAAATCTCGTATTCAAATTAATAAAATAAATGAGTTAACTCTTGGCAGATGTATTTAATTAAGCTTTCGGTGAAATAAACCAGCTGTTTTTGTTAGGTGCTAAATTTTTTATTGAGAGAATTTCATTTAGTTAAATTCGACTCTGGATAATTCTAAACAACAATTTATTAATAAATATTTTAGCCAATTGTAAATGACACCTGAGAAAAACTGGTTTTATTTCTTTGAACCCTAAATACCCACAAAATCAATTTAACTTGTCTTAAAAATTCCAAGGATTAATATACAGATTATTAACCGAAATATTTGCTAATAAATGATATAAGTGACACCTGAGACTAAAATAATTGATACCCACAAAATCATTTTATTTTAATCCTTGGAATTTTTAACAGTAAACAAAGGAAAATGTTTTGCAAGTTTTTTCTTATTTTTTTAAACTATATACATAACTCTAATAATAATAATAATAATAAATATAATAATATTAATATTAAAATTAAACAAATTCATAGGAGAACCTAGATGCCATAGCTCTATGGAAGAACTACAAATGTTCAGGGAAAAACAAATAATAATAATAATAAAGCTAGTAATTTAGAGATGTTTTTCAATTTTGTTTTTCTAATCGAAAAGAATTGTAGATTTTGGCCGGTGCCTCTCCTTTTTAAAATCAGTTCTGTGAGCCGTTAAAAAGGGCATGTTCCACCAAAGCAGATTTATTCGGTTGTTTTATTCTAATGGCTCTCTTATGTTCAGCTATTCGCGTTAATAACCTCGCCAGTTAAGTTAAGACATGTTTACTTCCAACGGAAAAATATTTTGCAAGAGTTATATACAAACTAATCTACGTGAAGAAATAAAATAAGTCGTACAGACCTATATTCTAAAGAATCCTCAATAAATTTAATAATATTGATAATGTTATTAATAACAAAATTTCAGATCTCTAGCTCATCGG
>JAAAKE020129426.1:0-14537 GCA_010014785.2 Anisolabis maritima | reverse complement strand
TGTACTTGGCCTTATTTATTTTAATATTGATTATTTTAAGAAATTTTTGTTTTACTGACAAAAATTTTGTTTTTTAACGTTGGCGGCCCCTCTTTCGAAGTGTCGCCCACCTACACACATGCTCTGCATGTCAGCCTTAGTTATATGCAATGAGCAGGGTACGATCCAAATTCATATAAATGACGAAAAAATATTTAATTTACAAAATTATAGCAATTTAATTTATAGGGTCATTGAGCTAACAATTAATAAAGAAAATCTCAGAAGTAGAGGTCTCGATTCAGGATCTAATGGTCAGTGGTTCGCTTCCCATTTCCTAAGCGATACACTCATATTGTCTATCAAGAATAATAGAAATCGGACAATAAATATATCGTATATATCTAATATTCTTCTTCTTTGTCTTTGCCTGGATTTGGAGTCACCATATTCAGGGCCGGCTCTGGACATTTTGTCGCCCCGTATAAAAATTTTGAATAGGGTTTTTTTTATAATAAGCTAAATCAATAAATAAATATATATCTTGTAAATGTGTACAAAATTATACAAATTAAAGAAGTGAATTGAATTATATTCTTAGAAATAATAAAATTCAAAAGTAACTTTATTAAAAAAAAAACTTATTAGAAATTGAACAAATAAAATAAATTATATAAGACGCATTTTTTTAAATAATTTTTATATTCTTATTTAATTTTGAATTAATAAGGCAAAATGCCGCCTGAACATATAAGTTAAAAATAGGACGGAAATGAGGAGCAAGTCGGCCGTGGTGCCAGGTGAGGAAGACAGAAGACTGGTATACATAGGAAGAAATATATATGAGAAGAAATAGCAGTCTTAGCTCAGGTATATCGTACTCACCAGAGTGGGAAAAGAATTAATATATATATTTTCCTCAAAAGAAGAGCCAAATAAAATTTTTAAAATCTGGTGTGACGGCCGCATATCTTTTACCTAAGGTAAGGAAAATTGTGATGTTCTGTCACACCCGATTTTTGCGTCGGACGCCCTAGGTAGCCAATTTACAATTTAATATTAGCTTTATTTTTAGGGACCTCAAAGTCTCACGAATATGTTTCCCTCTCTCAGTTTATTTGATTAAAATAGAGCAAAGATAAAGATGTAAAACATTAAAATGAAAGCGAAAAAGAAGCGGATTTATCTTGGTTATAATTCCACTTGTTTTAAGATTTTGAAGACAAATTAAACTCATACTTATGAGAGATTATTCTTAATTCGCTTGGAAAAATATCTCTGGCCGGATTTTGGTTAATATCAAGAAGTTTATTTGTTATTTAATGTTTCTTTTTGCTCCTTTGGCTTTTGGTCGCCTTGGAAACCCTTAGACGGAAATGAACCAAGCCACCACGCAGCAAGTGCGTCATTTCCTTTTCGTATCCTGGCAGGAAGTTTTTTTTTCTAGATGAGATTTGTTATGTTCCCAGATTGGCTTGGGAATAAATGACGAGAGATTTCCCGTCTAATCTAGTCGAGATATCAAAGGACGTTTCGATCCTTTAGAGACCTCTTCCTCCTTATGTATTTAGACTAATAAATGAAGACCAACTTTATAATTACTCACTTATGTTCCAGATTGATAAAATAATAATTTGGTCCATTGAAAGGAATTTGATTAAAATAACCCCCCCCTATTGTGCCTAGTTTGAGAATTTCTATTTATTATATTTCGTTTACATGCTAAAAAAAAAAAGAAGGAATGATTCAAGTGCATCGTAAAATAATTTTTTAATCAAGTTGCAACAAATGTTTTTATCAAATCATTTTACTCAGGAGAAGCTAAATATATAAAAAATACTATATATTGTTTTATTTTATTTATATTCTTTTGACATCTCGTTTACAATTTTTCAATTATGTTTATAAATAATAATTGGCCTGCGTTCAACGAGGCCACCCACCAAGGTTTAGCACCCCTGGGCTTGCTTGACAACGAAGATCTTGCTGTTTTCCGCGCCAGCAGGTCGATGCAAAATTTCAACACAATCGAATAATTATTTATTTACCGGGGACGAAAGAACAGACAACGCCCGGGGTGGACATGATGCGAAACAAAAAAACATTGTATATTCATTGCATTTTAATTTTCGACTTCAAAAAAATAACGCAGCTTTTAATACGGGAAAAAAAAAATTTTTTTTAAAGAGGAGATAAAATTAATTGGAATTTATATAAAGAAAAGGGATAGAAGAAACTTTTGACCCCAAAGTAATTTCAGCCTATTTTTATTGCCAGAGTTAATTAAAGCCTTTGAGTGTACCTAAGAGGGAATTTTATAGTCTTTTCGAAATGAATGGAATAAATGTTGACACTCAATCAAAAGTAAATGCAGAGTTTTATTAAAACAAAATTATCTAGGAAGAAGTCAATTTCTATTTTAATTAAAAATTACATGTATAGATCTATCAATTTCATTTAGCGCTGTTTGGCCTGGAAATAGAAGATATCACCTCAACAAGAGAAAAAAATGGATCTAAGGATATAGGACTCTTAGGGTCAATGCACGCCGTCCTTGGTTGTTTTTTTTTTTTTTCACTTTCTCTTATCTAAGTAGATAGTGAAAAAGTATTGAGAGATGTCGAGATTTCAATGAAGTCTGAGTTAAAAAAAAATGGGTCTCGCAAAATGGTTGAGATTTGTCGAAAACGAAAAAGCATACAAGATTGAAATTTTATATTTAAGCTAGTTATCCATGTCGCATGCACTTCGAAGTTTTTCATTAAAATCGGCCAAAGGGTACTAGTACTTTACTGATTACTTTTTGTTTTTTCGATTTTCTTAAAATTCGTTCTAACGATTTTGATTAAAAGTCATAAATCAATTATTTATTAGATAATCTTTGAATTTCATTTACCCCTATCCGTCCCAAAATTATTTGGAACATACTTTATTGACGTTGTTCGGTTAAGTGGCGGGAGTAACTGTTCTATTTCTTAAACTACTCTAAAACCAAATCGATACATACGGCTACCTGATGCAAAAAATCTGGTGTGATAACCCTCCTTACCTTAGATAAGAGAAAGTCGTGTGATGTGTGTTTAGTAACACCAGATTTTTTAATTAATTAGCCGATATATAGTTACCAATCATCATTTGTTATTATTGATATTATATTTTAATATCAGAGCGGTTTACCCTAAGCTATAAACATAAGATGAATTTTCTTTTTTGAATTTAAATTTTCATTATATATCCTGGTCAAAATTTTCATATATATATATATTACTTATACAATTTTTAAAATAGCGTTAATATTTTATGAGTTTGCTATTGGTTTTTTTTTTTTTTTTTTTTGCCACTCACGTGTGTTTAGTGGCTGAGCTATAGTTTCATTTGGAGGCGACACTGTAATTGATTGTTTATTGCTGAGTGTCAACTTCACTTTGGGATTCTGGGATTCCTCTTCCGATCCTTTTAGATTTGAATATCCAATTCCATAGTCGGCAATCTTTTTAGGTAGATGGGCCACTTTCGAAAGAAATATTTTTAAGGCGGGCCAAAAAAAAAAAAAAAAAAAAATTAGTTGCAATTTTATTAAAATTTTATAATAAGATAAAAATGAAAATCTAATAATATAAAGAAAATAACTTGTAAAGTAAAATTCAATGCGACTTTTATATATAATTTTTCATAATGTAGATCCTAACATAATGTAATTCGTTATTGCCGCACAAAAACTTATGGCGGGCCGGATGCGGTTCGGTTCCGCATTCAACCTAGGGACTTAAAATGATGAAGTTAATTTTAAAAACTAAAAAATATCAACAAATAAACACAAATGGAAAATTTAATTAAAATATGAGAGAGAAATTTATTCTGTATTTATTTAATACGGCCCGTCAGAACAGTCCGAGTAAATAAAAAACAATTTTTCTTTTCTCTTTGTTTTTTTTTTTTTTTTTTTGATAATCCTTATTAATAGAAATCGATCTTTTTAATCATATTTCTTATTCTCTTTGAGCAGAGGGCTCCTGCACGAGACTCGTTGGTCCTCAGTGGGCCTTGAGAAGACCTCCTGTTGACATCGGTTCATTTTGTAAGTAGCTTTCATTTCTTAATTATTTCTCTTTATTTAAGTCTAATAATAATAACTTTCGAAGATTTGAGAGTTAAATGAAGGATCTCAACATATATATATATATATACGCGTATTCCACATTCTCTATACTTTAAATTATCTAATGTCTTGATACGACACAACGCAACGGACTTTTTTTTAAAGTCTTTTTCGACATCTGAGGCCATTTAGACTCTGTCCTTATTTATTTATGCCAATAGGTTAATGGACTTTTTACAAGGATCCTTTTAATTACAATAATCCCCATCTACCGTGGACCTGAGGTTAAAGATATTGATAACTATTGATAAAGGGTTGTGAGTTCGAATCCCAGGCACTCCGATGAAAATTTATTTAAATCAATTGGATACCAATTGAGATAAATATAAATAAATACGTATCGTAATTAAAATAAATTTGTAATTATTTATGGTTTCAGATGCCGAAAAGACTAAAAAAAGAAAAATTATAACAATATTTGCGTTTGCTTAACATATATATATTTTATAGAATTACTGAGCTCATCTAGAGCGGATTTTGCAAGCGCGTTATTTTAAATCTCCCCAAAAACTAACAAATGAGCATGCGTGTTTAGCTGTAGATCAAGTCGATAGGTGGGGGTACGGGTAGGAGAGAAAAAATTTCCAGAAATTATAATAACAAATGCAAGTCTGTTCACATTAAATTTAAATAACGCAAGACTTAAAAAAAAATTAAATTATTTTCGGTATCTTAGGCCATTTAGACTTTGACCTTATTTATTTATATTATTTGAAAGCCTATATAGTAATATTTTAAATTCAATTAATGAGAAGAGATTTATTTATACAAACAACATAATCTAAAGCTGCCCACTCGATAGGATTGTAGAGAGACCATCTCATATTCCCAGAGGATATGATTAGCAATGTCTAAAAGGTATGGGAAAGTGTTGCAACCTCAATGCCTATTTTTTTTTTTTTTGTTGCTTTCTCTGATGCATATAACTCCCACTTATTCTGATTATTAATGGTCCGAGGGGCCACCATCCGATAAAATAAAAATAATTGATAAAACAAAAAATTATTGACTTTATTAAAAAGTATTTTAAACAAAAAAAAAATAAATAATACTAATAATAAAGTTTGTATTTAATCTCTAAATTAAAAAAAAAAAAAAAAAAAAGAAGGCACACACCATATTTAATTAAAACAGACTTCAATGTCAAACAATTTTTTTTTTGCCTAGTTAATTTTTTAAAGGTTACACTTTTTAAACTTTTCAAACGTTGCTATAAAATCAATGAATATTAAAATATCAATATAAAGGTTCTAGATATTAATTATTGATATTTTATTCCTATTTCTCATTTCATTTGTAATTATGATGTGACTTAACTATATTATCACTTGTAAATGATAAGAGAAAAGAATGGTGTATTGTCACACATCATTTTATGAATTTCGCATTTCTAATTTGTTCATAAGCGAATCAACTCTCAAATTTTAGTTTGAGGCCAGGTTCGTACAAGTTTGTGGGACATATGAGGTCTCGACAGGTAAAAATGATCACTTTAGGAAAGTAGAGCTCAGTCTATTGAGGTAGAGAGCGAAGGCATTTTCAAAATTATCAAATTGGATTTTTTTTTGCATTTAAACACTTTCATTTTTATTTATATTAATTGGTAGCCAATAAAATATAAATAAATTTTTGTCTTGGTATGTGAGGCGAGACCTCTACCTCAACAATGAGACATTCAATCAAAGGGTCCAATGGCTTGGATCTCTCAAACTAAGGGGGATCGGCTCTATATCAATCCACCCATGAAAATTCTTGTCGCCTGTCAACTTATCCATCTTTAAGGGTTCCTTAAATTTTTAAAATTTCTAATTTTGAGTCCATGTCAGATTCGAAAATTTATCCAGCAATGAAAGCTTTTCCTGGAGACCACGCCCATGAATAATCTAAAGAAAAAAACTAAACACATAGTTTTATGACAGAAAATAAGAGAAAAGTTGTTTATCCTCCTTTTAACTTCCACACTTGCCACTTCAATTAAATATTCCTTAATATTCTTTATAAAGTCCTCAGATCGTCGTGAGGTCGACGAATTGGGAATTTCATAGTTGATCTATAAAATATATATTCAAGATGATTGAAAAGTAACCCCCTATTTTAAAAATCTTTAATTTATTTCTGAATAACTATTTTTCCAAGAAATGAATCTAACAAGAACGCACATAGCATATTTAAAATTCGATATGGGCACGAGCATTCGCCTGTAGCTTCTCAATTGCATCAACTGAACTTCCCAGGAATGGAAGAAATAACTTCTCGGATTCGCCCTTCAAATTCTTTCAAATTCTTTGAATTCGTAGAGTAGACTTGCTCCTTCAACCAACCCCAAAGAAAAAAGTCTCAAGTTTTAAATCATGGCTCCTGGCCGGCCACTCAAGCGGATCACGTCGACCCATCCATTTTCCAGGAAAATGGTGATTCAGCCATTCTCGAACAACAATACCAAAATTTGGAGGAGCACCATCTTGCATAAAAATCAAGTCTTCAATATTCTCCCAAGTATTACTGATAGTTGACCAGAAAAAAAATTATAAATTGTTTAAAATAGGGAGTTACTTTTAAATCACCCTGTATAATTAGTAGAGGGAAAAGTATTGCAGTCGCAATTTGTAATCCCAATACAGTAGATATTAGTTCTTAACAAATAATCGGAGACTTTCACATGGATAGAGACCACAAATTATTCAATCTAAGACTGGCATTTCTTCCCTTATACCAGCCATCCCCTCCTCCATCAAGCGTCATACCTGCTTGTTTTCTCAATTATAATGTCCTCCTCTAAATATGGGAATAATTCAAACAAATATGAGAAGAGTATTCAACAAAGACATCGATTGATTGTTTAAACAAAATGTTATTGGTAGATTGCTGTACTATTGAAAAAACTAAACTTTGCTCACTCACACCATAAATAAGAAAAAGTTAATAAATTGCTATTTTATTTAATATTTGAAAATTCTGATATTTTCAATTAAATGTGTGAGCATGACTGATTGTATTCTATTTATTAAGTTTAAATTAAAAAAAAAAAAACGTGTAATTCCGTTGAAATCCTAATATAGATTTTTTTGCGATCATATATAGGTAAAAGAAAGTAAACGTAAACAGAAGGCGCATTCAACTCTCGCGCATTTTTCTTCCCTGGATATATTGTACCGGTCCGGGGTTTCGATGCGAAATTATGAAAGTTGAGCCGACATGATTCTATCTCATTTGTACTTGAAGTTACTAATTAACTATTAATATAATAATAATATAATAAATAAATACAAAAGGACGGATGCATTTTGTTGTCATTTGGATGCCGAACGGCAGACAACTGAAGCACAGCTCCCCCTCCGAATATCCATAGATTTAATTTTATCGAGCATATGAAATGAGACTGTTTGATTCAAGGGAGGCGATGCAGCAACCACAGCGATCATTTCGCTTGTAAAAACTAAAGAATACACTCGCAATATTAATCTTATTTTTTATTATAGTTACATTCATTGTTGATAAAATACGAACCATCAAATTTAATTGTCCTGAGGAAGTGCCCGAAACGTCGGCAATTAAAGAAAAAATATAATAATTTGTATTATTTAATGTCTCCTGCCTGCATCGCCTTCCTTTCTTGATATATATATATATCCTCTGCTAGAGGGATAATTTTCTTTGACTGATATTCAATCTTTGGGGTATAGAGATGAAATTTCTCTTTTCTCAACGGTCGTATTTTTTTGGATCCGTGACCCTTGTCTTAAAAGTAGCAAAAATATCTTGGACGATGAATGTTTTCTAAGTGTATGATAGAATCAGGGCTTTATTATATTATCCACCCTTCCACAAATCATTCGGGTACAGAAATACTCCTATAAATATGGTGTGGTGACGGAACATCACAGCCACGACTTAACCAGAAAATCCAATCGGTCATTTGGGTTGCCCTCCTCCTAGTAACAAAATTTGGCCGCAGCTACGATCTTTTATTTGGCTCGCGTGTATAATTGCTATGTAACAGAATAGAATAAAAGTAGCAGCAGATTACGACAACAAAAGCGGGAACTTGTAGTTGCGAGGGCTTGTAATGGCCCTCTTTAAGTATACCTTGACAAAATGTATAAAAAATATCATTTAAATTAATGAAACTTAATAAAGAAAAAAATAAGTATTTCGCTTTTTGTGACAGGCGTTATATTATTTTTTTTTATTTTTCTGAATCGATTTTAATAAGAAGGTTAATGAAAGAAGAAAATTTATTATATTATTATTATTATTATTATTATTATTATTTAACTTTGTATTAGTTATTTATTATATGTTTAATTTATACATATTTTAATTTTCATTTGACATTTTTTTTAATAGTTATATATTAAAATTAAATTAGGTTTGTATTTTAATGATATTTTTATCATAGTTTCGATGGTTTTTGGGTTTATTTATTTTCAAACACTTAAATATTAACATGAATAATTATTTTATTTTATTTTTTCATTTAATTTCAAATTTTAAACATTTACTTTTTAGCAAAAAAAAAAAATAAATAAATAAATTACAAGAAAAATAATAGAGAAAATTTTTTATGTTAAAATTTAATAATATGAGGATGAATCAAGGCAGATTGCAGCAATGAAACAAAGCCTCTTGGATGCTGATTCGGCTCTTAGAGGCTGTGGGTAATTATGCTCCAATGTCGTCATAGAGAATCTTGTAAGATATTCAACAATGCTTGTATTTATGATGTTTGTGTGGTGTTTGAATAATAAAACGTTGTATAAAATAAAAAACTTTATTTGCCCTGTCTCTTGGAACAGTAGTAGAGGTTTTGCTTTTTTTTTTGGATATACGGAAGCATAAGGTCTAACGGGTCTATAATGCCCAGTGGTCACAAGCAACCAGGAAGAACAGGAGAAGGAAAGAGTGCCGACTTTAAAAGGTGCTTGTTGAGGATGGATTTGAAAGAGTAGAGATTATAGGTATTAGGGAAGAGAGTAGCAGGGAGAGCTAAAGGAAGACTTTGCTTGTTCAACTAGTCGCGTCCAAATCGAGTTTATCGACATGGAAATATTGGGACTCCCTTGAATTGCGGACAAACGTCACTTTTGAAGGAATGGTGGATTTTAATCCGGCAGAACATCGGCCAACGTAATACCTGTGTGTCAATGCAAATGAAAAGACCCATACTCAACGGATCTGAGCATTATATAGGGTTAGAAGATGATAAGGGGAGAAATAATGCTTGGATATGAAGAGGAAACCAAGCTTCCTAGCAGCACATTTGGCGACAACAGGTCATCCCAGGAGAGACCCGTAGAAATCGTCACACTCAGAAAAGAAAGCGAGATTATTCTGTCTCTAGGTGACGGATAGGCATGAACGATCTTTCAGTATTTGGAAATTGTTTTCTCTTGAAGTTAAAGTTGATGTGGTTACGGAAACTCTCTTTCGTCAAGATTTCGAGGTGATCATTAATGGAAACACAATATCCTGGTTTTTGAGCCTCCCCCCCGATCTAAATGAGTGTAGAATACTATCGACCGCAAAACAGTGAATGGGATTGGAGGCCACGGTTATGAGGTTATTGATGAAAATAAGAAATAGGATGGGAGAAAGGTCCGAATCTTGGGGGACTCCTGATTGATTGTGTGAGGATCAGAAGATACAACAACTGAAATCCTTCGATCAGTTTGGAAGCTTCTGATCCATAAACAAAGATCTGAAGAGAGGCCAAAAGTTAGGAATTTTGAATTTAGGTTTTTATGCCATGTCTGGTGAAAAGTCATTAAGTGTAACCGCAATAGTTTTATTTTTTTCCTCCAAGGCTTTGTTCCAAAGGAGAGTGACATTGTTTCCAGTTGATCAACTTTTCTTAAAGCCTTATTGCCTAACATTTAGAAGGCTGCAGTGGGTGAAGAATTGAAGGTGCATGGATTTTTCCATAATTTTCGACAATATTGAAATTGGTCTCCTAATCTGAGGTTAGCAACGGTTGCATGTAGCGTGAGTGTCGAATGTCAATTCTTATATGTTTCATTTATTTGGTATTCAGCAAAAAGGCATAGCAAATCTTTGAGTTTAAAGTATAATCGGCATGTGAGAGTCTTTTTGAAAAATGACACAACATCGGCACAAGATTCTCACTGTAATATAAAATACATGCATTGTGTATTATAAATATCACCTCTATGTCCACTTTGGAGCAGAATTACTCACAGCCTAGAAGTGACTGATGATGAATGAAAAACTTTTGTTTGGCATCCAAAGACTGCAATTTACCTTGTACCCCCCTCAACTTACTTCCAAAAAAATTTTGAAACAAGCAGCGGTTCCCTTCGAATTTCAAAAGGCATAATAAATCAGGGGACGTTTTACATATATAGTACCATGGATGGCATAGATTCGTTCGTTTTTGCTTGCTGGAATGTAGGCAACCCAAATGACCAAAATTTTTTTGAACAATTAATCCAACTCTTAGGAGGAAATTAATGAAAAATTAAACGAAATATTTATGATACTTATGGTCGAAAGTGTAGTCAGGATTTGCGGGGAGACGCCAAAATAAAATTTTTATCTCATATGGCCTTTAGAGTTGGTTTTTGCAAGTGGTTCTTAATCAACACATGAATATCCTTTTTTTTGTTTCATTGTTTTGAAAATAATAAAAATAGCGTCACTAAAACCACTGTGACTTGTAAACTAATGATTGGATTGTCATGTATCGTTGGAACATTCTAAAAATCATATGTATTTTTCATTAGAGGCGCCATCGATGGGTCAGCCTCGGAATTTATTGAGTGATGTGTTAGACTTCAATATTTAATACCAATTGACATCAGAATGCCCCACATTCCTTGGTTTAGGAGTTTATCAATTGTTAGGCTCCCCTTCCCCAGACATATCAATAAGCGATGTTGCATTATTATAATATTATTTGAATGATGAATGACGACATGTTCCGGAAACGTTGGCAATTAATAAATAAATATTTATGTTAAGCATTGAATTTAATCAGCAAATACAATTGGACAATTGGGTTGCCTACATTCCACCAGCCAAACATCAACTTATTTATACACCCTGGAGACAACTAAACATCACCGAGACATTCGTAATACAGGATGATTCAAAAGCCAATGGGGAAAATTTAATTCCCTCTAAGTAAATAACCTGCTCGACCTTACACTTTCCCTTTCTGATTGGGCTAGGATAATTAACCAGTTGATCGGTTAACCGAAAAAAAAAAAAAAAAAAGGGAACCGTTAATCTAAAAATATAAAATATCGTTTTTTTTTTTTGTTTTTTTTTTTGTATTTTTTTTCTTTAAATATATGCTTGTCTGAAATTATTCATTTATATATAAATATGTGTAAAAGAATAATTAATTTCAAAATTATTTAGAGTTATCGATAAAAAATCATACATTGTATCTTATTTTAGAGTTTCTTTTTAACTCACAACATTAATTATTATTAATCAACAATAGAACATTTTTTTTTTCATAATTATTAAAATTTTTTGTTTAACATTTATATTTATATTATATATTATTTTTTAAAACAGTTCTATATATAAATATATTATATATATATATATATATGTGTGTATATATTAACATTTAAAAATTTATTTATTTGTTTCAATCAAATTGTAATTAATTTGAGTATATAGTAAAAGTGTGATTATTTAGTTTTAATATATCTAAGTGTTTTTTCTATTATATTAGTTAAATTATTGATTACAAAGTGTAATTTTTTGTCCTTGGGCATAAAAGTGTTATTTGTGATTTCTCTTGACTCAAAAGTAGAAAATGATTAATATTCTCAAAATTTTTCCATTGATAAATTAGAACTATAATGATGTCATTATTTGATGAAGAGAGAAGCTTTACGCCAAATTTCTGGATCTGAGCCTAGGAAAGGGAGACCGGAAGTGTCTAGTCATCGATTCCGATCCAACTTCGGGAGAAAATTTATTAAGTGCACAACTCAGGCATTCGTGAGAAAAGTCAAGATTAAATATAATCGGTCTAACAGTTTAAATAATGCCATAAAAGTATTAAGGAGGCATGTTTGAGGGAAGAGAAATTTCGGGTTGAATCTCTATTTGTTTTCAATTGTTTAAGCTAGGGTTAGGGGAATTATCCATATTTTCATTTTGATTTGTTTCACGAATGCCTGAGTTGTGCACTTTCTACTCTACTACTTCAAGATATACTGAATCAAATATTCTCCTGAAGTTGGACCCAAATTCCCCGTCTTATATTTATTCTATTATATTATAATTGTTTTAGCCCACAATTTTTATCTAATTTCTTCTAATTTTTATTCAAGGCATATCGTGAAAAAAGGCACACGACCACAATTTTATTCCCATAAGTGGAATAAGGAGAGCTAGGCCTTTTGACCCGAAAGTCTCCTCCCGTTTTGATTTGACCAATTATTCTGAGAAATCCTGGATTTTGAGTTTTGAACGATGAACGTTTACAGGTTTGTAAACGCGTCTTGGGCATCTTAAAAACGCCCTGAGCTCAATCTCACAAAAAATGATCGCAAAAGTTTAAAATATCAAGAAATACCTTCCTTTACTCCTGATGAAATAACAAAATAACACTTTCTATCCTTAGAACAAATGTTTACACATATGTGTTTTAAAATTTGAGTTAATTACAATTTTTTTTCTAGTTGAGCGTAATAATTTAAATTTTTAAGCATACCTTGGATACAAGATGCTTTCTTATTATTTATTTTTTATATATTAGATATATAATATATATTTTATTTATATAAATATATAGTTGGATTTTCCACGATTTGTTGAGTTGTCTTTTAGGAAGAAAAGGTTTCAGGTTTCGGAATTACATTAAAAAAAAAAAAAAAAACAGAAAGAAATTAAACAAGAAAACAATTTTACAAATTAAAATGTATAAAAAACAATGATTTATTTCATAATGATGAAAATCACTTATAAAAAGGGTACGTGAAAAATATATCTTGAGAGAGTGGGTGTTTCAAAAATATTATACATTTATTTTTTTGTTTTATGAATTAAAAAGAATATTTAGGTCCCTTTCGCACACTGCAGAGGAAGCTTACAGATGTCACTCCCGACCAACCACACCTTTTAAAATTTCCACTAAGCTGCAAAGCTAATAAAATGGTGTTTCACACCATCATGACGTAATTAACGTCATAAAAAAAGAATAAATTTTCATTTCAAAATTTCATTAGATTATATAAAAATAGTTGAATGTTGGAAGGGCAGCCCTTTGCCGTTTATAACTGTGAAGAAAATAAAATACAAAAAACGTAAAATGAGGAAAATAATATTTTTCACACTATATTTAGCTTAATTAAAACAAAAGCGTGCGACCTTCAGTGGAAATTTTAAATTAATTTCCTGTTATATTTTTTCTTCATTGAGCACCAGTCGTTTTATTTGAATTAGCAAATAACTTTAAACAAAGCGAACAGGTGGCCTGTTGGTTCGTTTTCACTGTATGTTTGTAGATCTAAAATTTAAATATACCGAATTTGCGTTGCGCACCATTTTCATCAGTTTGATCGCTAAAAAATTCAGATGTGTAAAATTTGAAAAAAAAAAAAAGGTTTATACCTATTCTACAAACTCATAGCTTCCGAGAAATTCTGAAAAATTTGTATGTTAGTAAAAAATAAAATTCAAAATTATTCTTTAAAATATCCGGGGGAGCAAATACGGTTTGTAGGTGTAAAGGGCACAAATGTAGATTATAATTAAATAAATGTAGATATCACTTTTAATTAATAAGAATGTTAGAATGCGGATAGATATGTGAAAAGGGAGGAAGTCAGCCTCTATCGAAATAAAACTCCTAAAATATGAAAGGTTCTGGCTTTATTTCGATAGAGATTAACCTACTGGCTGACTTCCTCCCTTTTCATAAATCTCTGATCTACGGACAGCCACCTATCTCATTGTAAAATATAATGGTCTTTATTATAAAAATTTTATATCCCATTCTATAAAATGTGTATTTCGTGATCCGCGAGATTTCAAGGTTTGAGTTACTGATCGGTGAATTTCAAAAGGTTGTCGACTGCTGCTTTAAATGATATATATATATATATTTAATTAAGGTACCATTATCCGGACATATTTTTTGGAATTCAATTAATTTAAATAAATTTTATGAAAGTGCGGTGGTCTGTGGTGTGAAAGGGATCTAAATTAATAATTCTCTGTAATATGCAAAGAAGAAAGTTTAAGTTGAGATTTTATGACACTCTTTATACTTGTATTTCCTTTTTTTTTTTTTTTTTTTACCTTTATAAAAAAAAAGCCAAAAAAACTGCCTTTTTTTTCAAAGGCTAATAAAAAAAATTAATTTTCATATTTAAATTTAATTTTTTTAATCACCTCCATCTTTTTTTTTTTTTTT
>JAAAKE020129415.1:0-14537 GCA_010014785.2 Anisolabis maritima | reverse complement strand
ATATATATATATATATATATATATATATATATATATATATATATATATGTGTGTGTGTGTGTGTGTGTGTGTGTGAACATAATTTCTCAAAAACGAAAAAATGTACCAGGTTGAAATTTTATATTTAAGCTAGATACCGTCGCACCTTCAAGCTTTTGAATAAAATCATACTAGTACTTTACATAAATTATTTATTAGATGAATTTAGAAATGTATTAACACTTTTTAGACCCACTTTACTATACGTTTTTAGATTTTTTGTAATTTTCTCTTAAACTAATCCTAACTAACGATTGATTAAATTGACTGTACAGTGAACTGCTATCTAGGGGCCACGAGGCAAATCAAATACATTATTCAGTTTTCCTTACTTTAAGTAAAAGAAAGTTGTGTTGATGTACGTTGAATCAAATCAGATTCTTTTCAATATGGCGCCGCCCGCGGTGATGTGAAAAATTTAGATTTTATTTATTAAGGTCCCCAACATTTAAAACATCCAAAAATAAGAACTTTAGCAAGACAAAAGTCCCTTGCGATTGGATTAATATTTAGAGAGATCCTTCGGTTTTGGGGGAGGGTCGATCACTTCCTCTTCCTGAGATCTGTCCTTGTCTGACTCTAGTTTATTTATTTATACTGCACATAGGCTACCTGTTTATGAAAAAATGTATTTTAAGAAGATATTTCGGACATCATATATGGTGACTGAGTTATTTATATGAATTATTTTATTTATATTATTTATATCTTTAAGATACGTTATTTCTTGAACTCTCGAACTTTTCATAGAATCCCGTACGTATGTAGGGTAGCTTCAGACCTAGTTTAAAGAGGACAAGGGCCCAGTGACTGGCAGTCTCTCCCTTGCCTGTTATGTGTTCACACAAAGAAAGTTCATTCCACTTTCTTTTCATTCAATTGTAATTTTTATATGAAAAAATTGTTGTTAATATTCAGCTGTCTTAAACACCCAAAAAGGCTTTGGCCTAAAGCCGAAAATATAGAAAAAAAAAATACCTAGAATGACTTCCATGCGTGAATCGATAACAAGAACGAGAAATGTAATTCTAGGCGAAAATATGTTTCCTTAATAATAATAATAATAATAAATAATGTAATGAAAAATAAATAATTGCAACAAAAAATCGGTCACTAATTTCAAAATAATAATAAATTATTAAAATAAAAATGGACAGGCATCATCTTGCATTATAATAAATAAATAAGAGATTAGCCCTGTCCCATGGTGCAGAGGTTGGGGTTTAGCGTAACAAAGGTCAGTGATTCGCTTCCAGTTCTAGTCGACAAAAATTTATATTAAATTGGCTAATGATAATGACAAAAGCCCCACTGTCCTGGCACCCCTAGGCAGTTGCTTAATGTTAAAATTAATCACGTCGTCGTGATCACAATAAAGCTAGTACTTTTTATTTATAAAAATCCAATCATCCAAAGATCCTGAAAATTCATTGTCAGTTAATGATAATTTTTTTTTTATAAAGAGGAATCAAAGTCTTTTCATCATTTTCGAGTGATGAATGATGAAATCAGCTCGGATGATGATTCATTAGATAGTATCAAAATTGAATCCATTTTTTTATCAGCATGGACCCTGAACGTTTCAAAAGTCGAGGCGCCAGGAATCATGTCCCATTGAATTGTATCTGAGCGAAGATAGTCGACTCAAGGGCGCATTCTAACATCGTGGAAGGAGGGGATTTTAGATTTTAGATTTTGAAACGTATTTTGACTTCTTCTTCTTCTTCGTACTTGAGTTATCTCAGGAAAGACAGGAGAAATTAAATAATACAAATATTTAATTTTTTTAATTGAATCGTGCCCTTCCTCAGGACAATATTTTTTATATCAGTGTTCAAACTGTTGCGTGAAACCTTGCCATGGCATTCTTTGAATTGCACATTTATATTACTTTATACTAATAATTATTAGTGTTTTACAAATCAAATAAATAATATATATATAATTATATAATTATTTTTTTTTAATAGACGGACATTAAATATTTTAATTATCATAAAGATGTCAACTGTAAATAAATAAATGAGCAAAATGATGAGATGGCTGAGTGGTACAATCTCTAGGCAGATGAGCTTCCAGCCAAGGAAATTAAATAAAAATCATATTTAATTTCTATTATTATCGGACATCGAATGTGTCCTTCATCTATGATCACAGATTTATTCATTTTAAAAAATATATTACAAAATATAAAATTTATACGCATACATACAGAGGAGGATTAAGTTTGTTTGAGGCCCCAGGCACAGAAGAGAATATTTACCCCCTTATAAGAAGAGAGATAGGGAAATACGTGTTAACCATATTTTTAATAAATAAAAAATATTATGTACTATTGTTTTTTTATTTTAAGTCTTTTTCGCATCGGAGGCCATTTAGACTCTGTCCTTATTTATTTATATTAATTGATAGCCAATATAATATAAATAAAATTTTGTCGCTCAGGACGGAAAGCGAACCACTGACCTTTGGTACGTGAAGCCAGATCTCTAGCTCTGCACCAAGGGACAGGACAATTTTATTTAATATTTAATAATAGCAAAGAGATTTTTAATGTTTTCCATGGGACTGTTTATCAAGAAAAACTCGATAATTATGGCAACCACAACAGCGTAGTATGTGTATAGTATGCAGCGTAGTAATGAAATTAAAAAAAAAAAACAAATTTTAATTAATTTTAAGTCTTTTCGGCGTCTACGACCATATAGACTCATCATTTGGATATCAAGTGATATAAATAAATTTTCATCGGACTGCATGGGATCCGAACACACTATCTTAACCACTCAGCCACGTGGGGGGGAATTGAATATTTTATCAGGTTTAGGGTCGATTGTAAACTTGAACATAATTAAAATTGTACATGTGAAACCAAACTTGGTGGGTTAGAAAAAAGAATATAGCTCGGGTTTTGCAGGGCCCTTCAGAAGTTAATTTTTCTTTTAACTTCAATTTTAAACAAACAATGTGTTTTAAGGTAAACTGAGTATGCTATGCCAGCAATCGATTAAAAAATCTTATCCACTGATACCTAATTCATCTCTGTAGACTTTATATCAGTTGAGAAAAAGGGACGTTGACAACACAAATAATGTATATGATGATTAATGACGACTAAAGCTTAAAAAAGATATAAATAATTTTTTCCCAGGCCCGCGAGCTTGGTCGGAGAGATGTATGATAAGCAAGGTCAGGAAGCGCTGAACCTCGGATGGGTGGCCCCCCAGGAACAAGGCTGTTGAAACCATCGCCGGAATCCATCGATATTGATTTTTCTTTCCATATAATTGAATAATAAATAGTCATAATTGCCTCTACAGCCGAAAAATGACTAAAAATTTATTTTCTATTTTTATTAATATTAATTTTTAAATAAAAATATTTTCTTAAAGGAAACAGACAGTGAATGTTATTTTCAAAGAACTTCAAAATTGCGTTATTGGACTTTGGAATTCGGATTCGGATAAAGCATCAAAAATGGAGTATAAATCTGCAAAAAATTTTAAAATTATCCATATCAATAGAGCCAAAATGGTCGTCGAAAATTTGAATTTTTACCAAATATCGCAGATTAAGATACCAACTTTGAAACCCTTGAGGCTATAGGGATTGCGAGCGAAGCGAGCAATTCTACAGCCCTTACTCATATTCAAGTTTGTTTGCGCATTCTCAGATGTTTAAAATTACATGCTCTATCTTCATATTTTTTCCTGGCGACCAACTGATGGACACGATTTGTGTACGAAACGTTGACAATTAAATTTTTTAAATTTGGCTGTAACCTCATCTTCTTATAAATTGAGCAATTTAATTCCAAGGTGTCGTATTATTTTTATGTAGATAAGCTTTTTTATAATCTATTAATATTTTAAGATAAAATAATCTTGTTTGTTAATTTCTCCGTAAATTATTAATAAAAACGGATAACTATGATAATTAGGAACCGTTAATGTGTATTATTTTTATTAACTTGTTTTTTTTATAAATTAATAAATTTAAAAAAAAATATTCGAAGAAATAATGACGTGAAGGATCTCCTGATTGACGATTAGAGTTCAGAGTCCAAAAACAAATCATGCTGATTAAATCCGTTGCATAAGTTCAAGCGCACCGGCTAACTAAAATATCATCCATCGCGCGAGATATAATCACTTCAGTTGTCGTTTGACATTTGAATCAGTGTGAACAATCAGAATGGCGGACAAGACCCAATCCGATGTGGCCAGCATTAAGGCAGCTGAACATGTTCAAGTGGAGGAAGAAGTCGCCGACGAAGAGACGCTGGAGGCTGTCAATCGATTATCCAAGTTACCCGGCGTTGAGGGTACTCTGCATATGGCATCCAACTTTTATGAAAAGGTTGAAATACTACTTTATATTATTAAAAGAATGAAATAAAATTGAAAAAATCGACTTATAAAATTTAGCCTTTCTGACGAGCAGGAATAGTCGAATTTTGCATTAAAAATTTTTAAAATAAATAAATTTTTCTTAGATAAAGCAAGAAATCATGTTCTAGTTAATAATTATATTATATTTAAATCTTCTATTATTAAATGAGCTAATCTTACATATATCTATGTATGTATGTAAATGCCAAAAACGGCCTTGATGAAATTTGGGGTATTTGCTAAATCGGGCATGAGGAATCAATAAGCTCTAATCTTTGAGAACATTTATTCAACCGCTCAACCTATTTGGTTGAAATTTTGAGCATCTAACGATTTCACCGAATTTAGGAATATTGATGTTGATATATTGCGTTAGGTCTCATCTTGGGAATATATATGGTGGAAGGAATGACACAATCGTTAGGTTTTATGTCTAACTGCAGAAATCCTATTGTTGAAAGATTAATTATTGGCTTGTCTTGTCCAACTTAAAAAAAAATCCGAGCGAAACTCGGTGTCCAGGTATATTTTATTTTAAGTTTTTTTAGAGAGACTTTGGAAAGTTTTCCCAAGTCTCAGGGTTGAACCGATTTTCATATTTTGTTTTCTGGTGAACGTAGCTAGGAAATTTATTAAGAGAGAATAAATTTTCCCCATTCAATTTGATACTGGTCCTATGGCCCTTAGATAAGAGGTAAAGCTCTTGCTTTATGGATCAATGTTCGCTTCCTGTTCTCAGCAATAAATTCATTTAAATTTTATTGTTTTTCATTTAATTTAAATAAATATAGAGTTAAAAAAAATTTAAATATGACCTGTCACTCCGCTCTCCTTAACCTGGTTGGGCTCCGTGAACTTGGAAAGTTTGAAACTCCTTTCTTCCTTCCACGGTTATAAAGAAATTGGCTTTTCAAGATGCACTTTTTGTTTTTTTTGCTTTCTCGTAAGTAGCAGAGGGAACGTATTTTAATCCAAAAAATGAGTGAGGTGGGGTTACCGAATAAAAAAGGGAAAATATAGAGGGGATGTACTGGCAATAAATAATATAAATATATTGTTAATATTATTAATATCTCCCACAGTTTGGGCCAAATACAAAGCTCCATGGGCAAAATGAGTACCGCTGGACTAAACAATTACTTGCATATATACTATATTAACGATATTCTTATCAAACTTATCTTATATCTTAGTGACTACCAATTAATATAAATAAATAAGATTGGAGTCTAAATGGCCTCAGATGCCGAAAGACTTAAAAAAAAAACTCAAGATATACCTCAGCACTTTGGTTTGGCTTCGCTCTGAGCATACTCGTTGTGGTAGTAAAAAAATAATAATTTAATATATAACTATAAAAGACAATTTGATATTTTTAATAATGCCATCCGACCGAAAATTTAAGCAAAGTTAATGTCATCGCAAAAAAAAATCGAAATTGAACCAATGGTACCAAAAAGTGTTTTGAGGTTTCATGAATCAATTTAAGTTTTTGGAATGATTTTTATCTGCTCATGAGTCTTCGTGTTAATTTCTTTCATCTACAATAACTCAAAAAATAATTATTCGATTGTATTTTTGTATTTTTTTTGTACACAAAATAGACATAAATAACGAGAAATTAATGATTTTTGATACAGATCTGACCAATGGTGGTAGGGGGGGGGGGGCTTAGTACGATTGACCATGGATTGGAATTTTGGATCCCACCACAATAGAGCCCTCAGGCAACTCTTCGAGAAGAGGGAGTTGCTGTGACACCCCGTCCTATGAAATGGACGTAAAGAATGATTCCCTCTCAATGATGCACTCTTCACAAGGAGTAGGCTACACGCTGATGCTAAGAGTCCCTCCTCAAACTACGACATCTTCCCTAGCATTGGTTGAAAGGGCCCGGGTGGAATTCGAATTAGGAGTAGTTAGCTAGCTAGAAATGAAAACAGGCGGAGTTAGAGATAGTAACTTCATGCCGTGCTGTTAAATGGCTACGGCCTGAGAGCAGCTGGGTTTGTGGTGTGTGACTCCATGCATGAAAGCACCTCGAGTAAATAAATCGGGATCCCGATAGGGGTGTCTATACGGTCCAAATCATTGAATCATAGTTCGATTGACCTGTTTTTTTTTAATAGTCTTTTCGGCATCTGAGGCCATATAGACATTAAAAGATATATATTATATATATTTACGATACAAATGATCCAGGCATATTTATTTATATCAATTCGTATCTAATTGATATAAATAAATTTTCATCGGACTGCCTGGGATCCGAACCACTACTCCTTGGCTTTTAAGGTTACAATGTCAATATCTTGAACCTCCGGGCCACGGATGAGGGGGTGGACTTTTTTTATATAAATTAAAGAAAAAAAAATTCAAAATGTTTTATATGAGATTTCCTTCTTATCTGTTTCAATATTTTCCGAATAGCCTCAGTCAGATATACATCCTGTACATTATCATGGCTTGACAAACATGTCAAATCATTTTCCATTGACCCGAAAATGTTTTTTAGTCAATGAAGTCTCTTCTCTCGATATGGAAATTTTAGACCGATTCCCTTTTCAGTTTTATTGACGGGAAATATTATGAATAAACATGTTACGTGTCAAATCAAAAGTGAATTAAATTTCTTGGATAATAGACAAAAAGAGAAAAATTGAATTTATTTATAATCTATATAAATCTACATAGATAAAATTTAATTAATTTTATTTTTTTCATTTTTGAAACTTATAAAGAGAAAATCCAAGTAGTGGTCGAATAAATTCCGACGTAGAGAGAGACCAAATCTAGATAGAGAATAACTACCTAAAAATTTTAATCAGGAAGTGAAGGGGGTTCAGCCAGGAAAACAAAACAAAACGATTTTTATTTTTTGATCGTTCGTTGTCCAAATAAATATCGGTTGACCTTTGACAATCCTGCGCTTCCTGATTACGACTACACAAAGCCATAAAAACTTAAACATTTATTTTATATTCTAGTGATATATAATTACATCTCCGATATATTTTTCCTTTTTTTATTAAGAAGGATGCAAGAGAGGACAAGCCAAAAAATATAAAGCCTTCTTAATGAATTGGGACAAATTTATTGTCCCATCATCAGTCACGGATAGTCATTATAGTTCACAGTAGAACAATAGGGCCAGTGCCCCTTTTGATGCATGAGCTAATTTAGGTTATAAAGAAATCAATGGCGGTTTTCAAACTTTAACTTCAAATCAAATAAAATTTTTAGTCAAAATAAGAACCATTAGCATCAACACATTTTTGCCAACGAGAATTCTATTTATACTGGCATTGTAGAAATTCGGCGTTCTGTAGGCTACGAATTCTTCGGAGGCATTTAGGACGGCATCGTTGAAAGTTTTATTCAGTAAGAAGTTGTCTAGATGCTTGAAAAAGTGGTGGGCGAGAGGTCTGGTGAGTATGGCGGGTGAGGCAGCGTTTCATAACCGACTCCATAACTTTTGCACGATTTGTTTGCGACATATGGCTGAACGTTGTCATGAAGAAGAATTGAGCCTTTTCTATTGACTAACTCTCTCTGACTTAAGTTTAAGAAAATTATGTGGTGTCACACCAGATTTTGTCGTCGGGCTCCCTAAGGAGCCGGTTCACAATTTTATATTACCTTTAATTTTTAGAGAATTTTTGTTTGTGTACATTAATTATATCAATTATAAATATTATAAAAAAAATTAAATTAAATTTAAAAAATTTGTACTCAATCAATTATAAAACCAATTTAATCAAAATCGTAAGAATGGTTTAAAAGAAAATCACTAAAAATTAACAAACTATATCATTAAAGTACTAGTACTCGTTAGCAGGTTTTATTCATGAGCTTCGAGATCCATGCATGGATACCTAGCTTAAATATAAAATTTCCTCGATCAGCTTTTCGTTTTTTTAGAAATCTTGTTCACACATACAGATTGACAGACTATTTTTTTTAGACTCAGGGGCCTCAAAACGTGTATTTCCGTGGGAATATAGATTTTTTGCGATTGCAATACTTCCTCTATACCATATAGGTAAGAGAAAGTAAAAGTTTTTAATTATTGTTGTATAAATAAAGTGATCTAATGGTTAAAATAATTTTCTTTTTTTTTTTTAATCTTAAGTTTCTCGGCATCTGAGGCCATAGAGACTTTTAAACCATTACTAATTTATTCTTTACAATACTTGTTATCGAGGCATATTTATTTAAATCAATTGGTATCCAATTGCTTTAAATAAATATTCATCGGATTGTCTGGGATCCGAACCCACAGCTCTTGCCTTGTAAGGTTATCAATATTGACATTGTCAATAGTTTTAACCTCTCGGCCACGGGGTGGGGGGTAAAATAATTTTCTTTTCCACTTCAAAAAAAAAAAAAAAAAAAGATAAAACAATTAAGCTAATAAACAAATAACACCTGCAAATGAAATTTAATAATGTTCATTTTTTTTCTTTTCAAGGTAAAAGACGCAAGCCCGGTTTTAGGGGCGGTGATTTCCTCGGCCGAGAAAGGAATGAGCAGCGCAGTGGAAACTGCCAAGCCCGTCACTAACAAACTCAGGGTAAAATGACTAATCAATTACAAACTCTATAATTTGATTTTCTCTGAAAAGTTTCTTCCCTTTGACATTGGAGAATCCACCTAAACTCTTGTGCAAAATTAGAGAGGAGGAGTAAAGGACAAATTACCTTCTAACCGCATTTAATCTTCTTTTTTTAGGGCCCTCTCAAGAGAATGGATACCCTTGTCTGCTCTGGATTGGATATAGTAGAAGATAAGGTAATCATTTATTTAATTTCCGGAAATAATTAGGTCATTTAATTTAAAAAAATCATTTTCCTTAAAGAAAGAAAAAAAAACCTAAATATTCAATTTCAAATAAAAAATAAAATTCAACTATCACAGACGTAGTGCGTATACAAGCACTCTGATTTGTCTATCTAAAATTTCTTACAATATAAATATTAAATCAAAAAATAAATTTTACTTGTATAGAGGTAACCATAATTCCTATGTCCCCGCAAGTTAAATATTTTTTAAAGATGAAGTTACCTGGCTGTGCAGATTGTGGAAAGTGAAAAATGAAGAAATTCAGCCTACATTTGAAATATATATTTATATACCAGCTGAAACGGCAATGCTACGCTATTATTAGATTTGAGTATATATATATATATATATATAGATAACTTTTTAATGGAAAGAGATATGGATGCAAAACCATCTCAATTAATATTGAACATTAACAAACTTACAAAACATTAAAAAGTTGAACATTACGGAACGTCAAAAAATTTAACCTTTACTTTATAAAAGTCAGGATGTAAATAAATCCAAAACAACAGTACTACCTATCGGATTTAATTCAAACCTCTCTCTAAACAGAGTAGTCGATTGAAAATAACTTTTTAACAGAAAGAGATATGGCGGTGAAATCACAGTAGTTTTTGCGTCTATACATACATTGTGCTTATTTGTAACCATAGAAACAGGTTCGGTTTTTTAAAAAAAAAAAAAGATTTAGACCCCTAACTTCCTTTCTACTGGTCAGATCAAGAATTTCAATAGCTTTAAACCTTCTGTGGACAACGCGGACCATTTTACAAAAAACCGCATATAAATCAGTCCAGTTAAGTCTATACGGGCCAATGAAAGAAAAAAGAAAACATTCATTTTTATATATATAGAAGAAAGAAGATGAACCATATTATATATGAACCAGTGCTGACGTTTCGGTCCGGGTTTGAACCATCATCAGAGGTTGAGCTATGATTTATAAAACATTCAATTATTTTAGTAAAAGTTATTTACAAAATTTTTTTTAATAGATGAATTTTATCTCACTAAGGAAATGCGATTAGCATTCCCAAAATTTTTTGTGAAAACTTTTACTAAAATAATTGAATATTTTGAAATTTATTATCATAACGACTCAACCAAATCTCCGATGATGGTTCAAACCCGGACTGAAACGTCAGTAGTGGCATATAAATATATAGGTATGTCAAATGAAATAAAATAGGCTGGATTTCTTCATTTTTCATCTCCCTTTAAATGTTTTTTTAGTGAGTCTGGGTCTCTGCATTCCGATTTGTTATTTTGGACAGACTATTTATTATTTATATGTCCTTATATACAATTGCGGATCTGGAAATTTGAAAATTTTTTAGAGGTGCAGGTTTTTTATTATTTTAATAATATACAAAAACAAAAAATTTCTAAAAATAAAAGCTAAATAAAATTGTAAACTGGCTACCTAGGGGTCCCAACGCAAAAAATCTGGTGTGGCAGCAGAACACAATTTCCCTTAGCTTAAGTAAGAGAAAGTTGTACGATATGCAGCCGTCACATTTTTTTACTTTTTCTTAAGTATGAAATTTAAAGTGAGCAATTATTGCGATCACCAAAAAAATCAATGTCGACATTTCAACGGAAATAAATATTTTGAGGTACCCTGAGTCTAAAAAAATGGGTTACGCAAAATGGTCTATCTATTTCTGCCAGCGAACAAAATTTCTCGAAAACGAAAAAGCGTACGAGGATGAAATTTTATATTCAAGCTAGGTACCCTCGTCGTATGCCCCTCGAAACTTTTCAATAAAATCGGCTCACGGGTACTAGTACTTAACTGATGTACTTTTTTTTCGATTTTGATTAAATTTCGTATATCAGTTATGTATTTGCTTATCTTTGAAATGTATTAAACCTTATCCGCCCCAAAATCGTTTGGGGCCCACTTTAGTGATGTAGTCTTTTGCCGTTGGGGCGGGAACAACTTATTATTATCATATGTTGTAGCTCTGGAAAACGGTGGGATCATCCGCTCTTCTTTTAAGAGATAAATTAGAGAACGGCTACCTCGGGGGTCCGACGCCAAAAATCTGGTGTGACAGCACATCGGTCAGCTGTCCTTTTCTTTGTTAAGAGAAAGTTGTTTGATGTGCGTTTATTCTGACTCCAAAACTATTTTCAGAATTTTTATATAATTTAGATTACCTTTTGTATTTTGTGATAAATTATTGATAAAAAAAATTTGGAAGGGGCAGTAGAATAGATCAGAGGTTCGCCCTTGAGTGGATTACAAGAGCGCCGCGAATTTTTTTTATTATTTTTAATTTTAAGATATTTTTTACTCATGAGAATTTTGACTCTTAAATGTATATAAATTTAAAGAGAAAAATTCGTATCGATCGCTTCCGGAGGACGTTCAGCACTCTTGTTTCTCGAAGGCCACCTATCCGATGTCCCGCAGTTCTTGGCCTGCTTATAGACACTGATCTTGGGGCTGTTCCTCTTCTCTCCGGCCAGGCGCCGCAAAATTTTAATATATAAAACCTTAACTAACAAGAGAAGAGCAAATCCTAAGGTTTGCCTAAAAATTTATTTTTAATCAGCGCCGTAAAAAATTCCAAGGGCGCTGTTAACTTAAAAAGTTTGGAAAACTTGTTGATTTAAAGAGACGGAGAGATAGAACTTTTTCCTGTTTGAAATTAGTTATCTTTATTATTTTCTTCTTCGAAATTTATTTTAATTTTGTTAGAAAATCCTATTTTTTTCCTATCAAGAAAGTCATCTGTTTTCTTTCAATTCACTCATTAATCAACTAGCGACGAAATACATGTAAATTAAAAAGTATTCTCGTGTTTTCCATCAAATGCCAAGTGAACTTTAGCCGAAAAAAAAGTTTGGACATTGTTCGTTGATTTCAAGTGATGAAAAAAAAAAACCAAGGTGAAGTGTCAAAACGAAAAAACACTTGCATGATTATTTAAATGTATATGTTTAAAAATTATAACTTAAAAACATAAAATATTCTAGCCAACAAGAATCGATATTTTATGAATGGAAGGAAGGGCGTAGCTTTTAATTTTTTTTCTAATGGTTTCAATTTCTTCTTAGGCTATATAGATAATTTTAAATATATTATATATACTGCATATGTTCTTATATACTAGGGGTGGCCAACAGGTAGGCCGTGAAGAAATTTTCGGTCGGTATAAACATATCATAACATTCTTATTAATAAAATCCTTTTTACATATATAATGTTTTTTATTTATTAAATAAATATTAGAGTAAATATTGTTTGATTTAACATTTATCACTACCTTTCATTTACATATTTATTTTAGGATTAGAATTTTTTTTGTTTTTTTTTCGGCATTTGAGATCTTTTTTATTCCGACCTCATTTATTTATATTAATTGAAAGTCCCCACTCCGTGGCCGAGAAGTTAAAGATATTGACATTGCCAGTATTGATAATCCTAAAAGTCAAGGGGCGTGAATTCGGATTCCAGGCAGTTCGATGAAAATTTATTTATTTCAATTGGATAGTAAGTGGTATAAATAAATATGTCTAGATCATTTGTATTGTAAATATATATATATTATATATCGTTTAATGTTTATATGGCCTCAGATGCCGAAAAGTTTATAAAAAAAAAATTGATAGACAATATAATATAAATAAATTTTTATAGATGAAAAGGCAGGTTCAGCAATAAGGCACCCTTTGGATGTTCAATAAAAAAAATCAAAATTGAGTTGTTTCGAACGAAATTTACTAAATTTAAATTTAAATAAATTTTTGTCGCTCAAGACAAGAAGCGAACCACTGAACTTTGGTACATGAAGCGAGACCTCTGTATGAGGTCTTTTTTTGAAATATTAAATAACTGAATAGTTAGTTGAAACAACCATTTGGCCATCCCTGTTATATACATTATCACATTCGGATTTGCTATTTCGTTTTTAAAATTTTTATTTTTTTAATTAGTGATGCATAGAATGATTTTTTTAGCTGGCTAATTAATCGACAGCTACTTATCTTCAAAATTTTTCCGTCTTATTTATTTGGCTTAAAATTCACAGAACTAGCTATTTATTATTGTAGAAAACAGAATTAGCTATTTATTATTTTAGAAAAATATGGCTAAGTAGTTGCCTCATCTTATTAATCGGCATTAACAAATAGAGTAAGTTTGGGAAGAAAGTTCTTCCTTGCGTTTAATAAGTCTGATTACTTTATTTATTTTTAAGAAAATTTTAGAAATTTTCCATATTTTTTTTTAACAATAAAGTATTCATTCACATATATAAATCATATAAGTGGATTTTCTTTTGAAACTCATTGTACACTTAAAATTTTATCTTAATCGCTAGTTGAACATCGTACTCAGCTAATCATTAATCGGTTAATAATTTTTTTTAAGTCTTTTTCGGCATCTGAGGCTATTTAGACTCCGTCTTTATTTATTTAAATTAATTGGTACTCAATATAATTTAAATAAATTTTATAAGACGGGAAACGAAACCACGGACAGAGAGACCTCAACCTATTCAAAGGAATCAATTAAAAGAGCAAATAAAATAATTTTATACGGATCTATATAAATATACAGATTGCAATGAATACTTTACAAATTTAGTAGTAGGTGGGGAGGAAGCCAACAAAAAATCTGGTGTGGCTAAACACACAACTTTCAATTACCTAAAGTAAGGAAAACTGAGTGATGTGCTGCACACCATTTTTGGCGTCTGGCCTCCTAGGTAACCGTCAATTTAATCATCGTTAGAATAGTTTGAGAGAATATCACAAAAAACCTAAAAACGTGTAAGAGTAAAGTAGAGCCCAAACAATTTTAGGGAGGATAAATGTTAATAAATTTCAAAGAGATGAATTTTAATCAAAATCGTTAGAGCGAATTTCGATTAGAAAGAAAAAAAAAACTAAAAAAGTATATCAGTACTCTTAGGCCGATTTTACTCAAAAGAGACGAGGGTACCTTGCTTAAATATAACGTTTAAATTTTCTGAACGTTTGAAGTTTTAGAGAAATCTTTTTCACTCACAATTTTCTCAACAAGTATTTAAATAATTATGCAAGTATTTTGTTTTGCCAACTCACCATGTTTTTTTTTTTATTAGTTTGACGATGAATGTTTCAACTTTTTTAATTTACTTTTTACTCATTATTTTTTATTATTTGTGAGATCCTTTATTTTTAGACTGAGTATTTCCGTTAAAATATCGACTTCGATTTTTTTGGCGATCGCGATACTTTCTCACTATATATTTCATATATTGGTAGAGA
>JAAAKE020129393.1:0-14539 GCA_010014785.2 Anisolabis maritima | reverse complement strand
TCTCATTTCTTTTATTTTAAAACATCCTTTTTAAACCGCCCTTCAAAAAAAAAAAAAAAAACAATTTTTTTATTATAAAAAGATCCTCTCCCCCCCCCCCCCCCCCCCTATACTAGATAGAATTTTAACTTTCTGTTCAAATTTTGAAATATGGGTTTAACTTTAAAGTAAATTGAAAATGGAAGTAGACTGACCGTCTTAACGAAATGACAACCAGTCGGTGTTTCTAGGACCAGTGATGGGATGACCCGTGAGAATATTTTGGTGATCTTCCGTAGGACCTTTTGTTCAATTTTTAGTTGTAAAATTTTAATGTATACATATAGGTACAAAATATCAATTATAATTAAATAAATATAGATATCCCTTCTAAATGATAAATAAAAGTATAATGATCTTTATTATAAAATTTTTAATATCCTATTTTATTTAAAATATGTGTTGGGGGAGGGTTGTTTTGCGAGATTTCAAATTTTGAGTTACTGGTCGTAGAATTCCAAAAGGTTGCCGACCAAAATCATCTCCTCTTGGAAGAGAGAGAAGGTGGGATGCCAGGGGGACGAGAAGAAAGGAAAATCAGTTTCTGATAAATTTTCACTTCCAATAATTTTGTTTATTAGATAATTTTGAAATAATATTATTTTTTCTCTTTTTTTTTTAATAGATGAGAAGTCAGTTCAGCAATAAGGCCGCCTTTGGATGCTCAATAAAAAAAAAGGCACAATTGAGACGTTTTTTACGTTTACACATATTTTTAAACCGCATGTAGTGGCGGAGTGGTCAAGGGTCCAGAGACGCCTTTAATTTGTATTCATTGATTAATTTTAAAAGTAAAATCGAAAAAAGAAAAACTTAATGATTCAAGTTTAATAATTTTTTTTTGCATATTTTGTACATATATGTTTCTTATGTTCACAATTCGTCTCTCAGGGGATCGATGGTTAGTAATGAACATCATTCGACTCTACCATCACCACTGAGTTGTTTGAAAAAATTTTCATTAAAGTACAATGGTGTCCCGACTTACGAATTTAATTATTTCCAGTCCAAGGTTCGTATCTCGAAACCTAGTTTTCTATTATATCTTCAATTAATACATTTTTAAAAAGCCTTTTTCAGCATCTGAGGCCATTTAGACTCTGTCCATATTTATTTATATTTTATTTTATATTTTCAGAGTTGGAAATTTTGAAAAAAAAAAATGCTTTTGTATCCAAAATTATTTACATTGAATATTTATATAAGAAAAATATATTCGAATATAAAACAATAAATAATATGAATATACAATGCAATAACGTTACAAATGACTATTGAAAGTCATTAATAAGTAGATTAATAAGAATTAATAATAAGAATTAATAAGTAAGAAAATTGAAAGACAATTAATTTTTCGCGAATTAAAATAAACTGCAGCAATATAATCACGTGTGCTCAACTTCAAAAACTATTATGGATATGGGCTAAGGTTAAATGCGTGGCCGCTACATGCGCTTGCGCACGTTCGTTGGAGCATTCGGTTCATACCTAGAAATTAAGTTCGTATATAGAGACCAAAATAAAATACGGAAAAGTTAATGATACATCTTAAAAATTATCTAATTTATTTTATGTACAGCCAATAATCAATATCGGTAGAGGATTAAAATAAATTCACAAAAAACCAAAAAACACAAGAGTAAAGTGGACCCTAAACAATTGTGTGTGGGGAGAGGATAAAGGTTTCAAAGATCATCTAATAAATAATTGCTTTATGAATTTTAATCAAAAATCTTTAGAGTGAATTTAATATAATTAATAATATAAATAATAATAATATAAAATTTCAGCCTGGTATGTTTTTTCGTTTTTTGAGAAATCATGTTCATGACAGGCACAGACAGACCATCTTTTTAGACTCAGGGGACCTCAAAACGTGGATTTCCGTTTAAATCTCGACATCGATTTTTTTGCGCTCGCATTACTTATTATATATTAAATATATAGGTAAGAGAAAGTAAAAAAAAACAGGTCATACTTTTGGTTGCCTCCAAAAGGCAAAGTTTATATCAATTAATATATAATGATATATTTTATTATACATCTTAAGACGTCTAAAAATAAATTATGAAGACTAAATTTTTCTTAGACCTTATATTCTTCTCTCACTTAATAAACGAACATTTTTCCCTCCATATTCCGGGTGAATGAAATGTGGTCTCAAATGGGAGGTTATGAAATAATTTCTTCACTTCTGGTTTGGTGGCGGCGGCAGGGGGGGGGGGGATTGAATGGTAGAATGGAGATGGAAAGAGAGAAGAAAGAGTGAGTGAGTCCAATTCCGTTTTTGGAGCCACGCCTGCAAATGAAACAATAAAATATGGAATTTTAATGATTCAATGGATTAATTCGCCAAGTACTTTAAACGAAAATTGAATTAACTCTCTCTCTCTCTCTCTCCACTCTAATATACTTGAACATAAAAGGTCATGAAAAGATTCTAATCAAAGATAATGAATTTTATATGGTCTAATGTATAAAAAGAAACCTGTTGGCCATCAAACAATTTCATTAAAAATACTTCTTCAAATGTTTTATTAATGGTGAGATTCCAAAATGAAAAATTAGTAAGTAATTATATTAGAGCGGCTGAATACCAGTAGGATCTGATATGACCTTTGCGATATGTGATATTGAGTATAATTTATAACTAACAGAATTCTGCAGTAGTAGCAAGAGACGAAGAAAAATTTTAAATATTTTAAAGGTTGAAACCCTCCCCCTGGGAGGGGGGGTTCAATTCTTATTACATATGCCCTTGAAAAGGAGTAATAGTCTCTATATCCATGCTATTTTTTACTTTCTTATATATGCAATAATATTATAAGTATTACGATCGCAAAACAAATCGATTTCAACGGAAATACACGTTTTGAGGTTCCCCCAGTCTAAAAAAAAAACGCATCTCGCAAACTATGATTCAAACTAGATTCATCTATGAATGTTTCTCTCACTTGAGTTTTATCTAAAAGGCGTTGCTCTCCCGTTAAATTTAAATCGCATCAAGTTGTAGCTTTTATACAATAACCATTTCAATTTTGGTTTGACAATATTAATTTCTTTTCTATCTATTATATAATACTAAAGAAAACTTTTTCTTAATTAAAAAAGAAGGAATTTCATTGGCTCTTTTTCTCTCTGTCTCTCTTCTGTTTCGTTTTTATTTACTCCTTCTCCGGCTCTTCCCGTCCCTAAACATAAAGTTGATGGAGAATATTACGACAAGAACACCTCTCTATAACAAAAGCATCGTCTTAATTGCTCAGCTATAAACCTCCAATTGCGAATGACATAAAGAGAAAGAGAGAGGGGGACCAATTAAAAAACTTGCCTCATTTAATGAAAAATCCATAAAATTGCCAAATTAATATTTTACCTAAAAAGATAAATGTCCGGAATTTTTTACTTCCCATTCTATTAAATGGCATGCCAAGCGATTTATTAATTTCATTTTATTCATGAAATTACAATTCTATAAAAATAATGGTGAAATTTATTAGAAATTTATGATTAATGAAATATAAAAGAGAGAGAGATTTAAAAAAAATATTTTTATAAATAAGAAAAAGTAAAAATGACGATTTTCTCATTGTCATTTTTTATGAATCTCTTTGACTTCTCGTAATTCGGGTTCGATATAAGAAATTCGTACCTGGAGTTTTTTTAATGGGCAAGAAGAGCCAATAAATATAAATATACAAACAATAAATAGAAAAAGCTCTCCAAGATATGATACTTAAAGGCCTTGCCTTGATTAGGTACGTGTAATTTTTGGAAACGTCTCAATTTATTTTTTATATATTATTTTTATTGAGCATCCAAAGGTCACCTTATCGCTGATCCCGCCTTCCTCTCTCTCATAATTTTTAGATATTGGGGTCCTTATTAAAAATCTCTTTTAGACCTCATCAGCGCTGCTACATTGTAAAAAGTAAAAAGGTTAAAATTTCGGATTTTTCCGGGTTTTGCGCAATATTTCTTAAATCATTAGGTTTAACAAAAAAATAATTATGTTGTAAATGAGATTTGCTAAAGCCTAAATTTGATTTGAAATATTTTTTTTTTGAAACGAATAATAATAGGCTACAGAGCCCTAAAATTAGGTTTATGTTGCCCCTTCCCATCTCAAAAAACTTTTCTTAGTGAATTAATTTTTAATGTTATTAATCTATCTGTTTATTTGATGATAACGCTCGCTCCTGACCCTGACAAAAACATTAACAAAAAAGGATTAAAATTACGGATTTTCCCGTTTCTCATTAAAATCTCTTTAACCATCAAGTCTTACACAAAAATAATTATTATCTTTTTGTAGAGGAGAAAACTTGCTACAAGATCTAAGTTTTTCTAAATACAATATCGTTAACGAGCTATTGGGGCTCAAATTTACTCTAAACGGAGTTGCATTAAAAAAAAATTATTCGAATTTTAGGTTCCTGTAGTTCGCTATTGGTTTAAAAAAAATGTTTCCAATCAAGGTTGTAGCAAATCTTCCCATCTACAAAAATGACTATTATTTAGATCTCAGGATTAAAAAGATATTGCGGAAAAACTCCGAAATTTTAACTCCGTGACGGCACCACGAATAAGAATCCCGAAAAATTAAAAGTATCTTTTATAAGGAAAAAGTACCCGGCGATTGGACTACTAAGCCAATCAAGTTTTCAAGATAAAATTTGCAAAATATTATGAGATATTTTAAATTCTTTTTCTTGATTTTTGATTTTCTATTAAAAATTGGCTTAGAATGTATAATAATGTCCAATTAGTCATCAATAATAAATTCCAACTAACCATTATTAATTCATAATAAAGCTATTATAAAACAAAGTAATTTGGCCTCTCCCTAAAACCATTATTTTATGATTAGTATCCACTAAATTGAATTTCACATTAATCAAGTTCGGCCTAACCGGGACATTGGCTTAATTTATAAACAGATTACATGATTTCTAATTGACTTCAAGTCTATTGGCGAAGTGACCAAAAAAATGTCTTCATGCTTCTAATCAATCACAATGAGCCAGGCCTTCCTAGCACAAGCATTTTCCTTTTAAGGAGTTGCTCCGCCCCCTCGTCTCCCGGTATAAAATCAACTAAAAGCTGTGATAAAGAAATCCATATAAAAGACAATTTTCGGCCCGATGTATTTATTTTGCTTTAGTTTACGTTAAATAAATAAGGTTCGTGCATCCCGCAATCATCATATATATTGTAAATTTACATTTGCGGGAGACATTTTAAGTACCCCTGTCCTGATTATGTGGCGTATAGCCCCCGAAACGTAGACTAAAGCAAAATAAATATATCGAAAGTATTATTTGGATTCCTTTATCCACTTACCCTCCCACTTTCTTTTCTACATACTTATGTAGATTTGTTATTAAAAGTCCTCATTTCCCTCCTGTCGTTTTTAGACTAAGAATTATAGAATAAATCTCAACAAATTTCTTTCAATTAAAAGAAATAAAAAAATCAAAGATGTTACATCCATCAAGTTTTTTATTATACATAACCAAAGTATTTATTTAATTAAAATAGCAAACCCTTTTTTTTATGTTTCATCATTAAAAAAGTTTATCAAATATTAATTATATGGTTTTCTTAATTAAAGAAAAACTCATCCCCCAAGGATTATGATTTATGAACGAGAATAAATTAGAAAGTATTTTATTATTGTAATATTATTATATTTTATTTTAAAAAAGTTTTCAAGTAAAATTTAATTTATGATTTTTTTTTTAGATATTCGTAATTAAGCTGCAGGTTTAAAACGACATAAGGGTCAAACTAGAACGTATTTTTGCTCCTGTCCCTTTAGAGCTGTGTAAAAGGAAGTGGCTCCCTTCCCATCCTGAGCAATACAATTTATTTAAATTGCCTGTCTATTAATTTAAATAAATAGGAACGGAGTCGAAAAGACTAAAAAATAAAAAAAGAGCATGTCATGAGATTGTACATAAACTTCATTATGAAATAAAAAAGGAAAAGATCTCGTGTGACTAAAAGCACATACAACTTTCTCTTAGCTTAGGAAAAGAAAGCTGAGTGATGTGCTGTCACACTAGATAGTCGGGCCCCCTAAGGAGGTGTTCTATAATTTATCTCATAATAGAACAATGAACAGCCAATTAATAGATTTCGTTAGAGTAGTAGTAGTAGAATAAGAGTAAAGTGAGCCCCAAATACTTTTATGGGAATAAGGATTAATACACTTCAAAGATCACCTAATAAATAATATAATATATAATATATAATAATTGATATATGAATTTTAATCAAAATCGTTAGAGCGAATTTTGAGAAAATCGAAAAAACTTTAGTATATTAGTAAAGTACTAGTACTCTTTGGCCGATTTTATTTAAGAGCAGGCGATGTGGCTACCTAGCTCAAATATAAAATATCAGCCTCGTAGGTTTTTTCGTTTTTGAGAAATCTTATTTTCACACGCACATACACAAAGACAGATCAATTTGTGAGATCCATTTTTTTAGACTTAGGAGACCTTCAAAGTATATTTCCGTTGAAATATTGGCATTGATTTTTTTGCGATCGCAATAATTTCTCATTAGATATTTCATATATAGGTAAGTGAAAGTAAAATGGAATAGGGAGGGAGGGAAAAATAAATACATGACTGGTTAACAAATACGATGTGCTTCCTTTACAGATCACCGAACACTCGAGTACATCAGAAAAGCTCACTTCTCCACTATTTATACAGACCTATTTATAAAAACCTTGGCTTATTCTAGTCTACTTCGAGACATTCATTGAATGTTCATATCTGATTCATATGAATCAAAAATAGATCTCGGAAAAAATTGATTTCAAACAATTTTCGTTTTTTCAAAATCAAATTCATGATATCTGTCGATTGCGTGGATTGATAATGATCTTTGAATGACTGAAGCAGCATAATCTTTTATTCTCAACTTCAGAAGGCGTAGGGCTTCGCCAAAATCCTTCTTTGCTTGATAATAGTCCCTTAAGATCGAATTTATCTTTTTTTTTTATTTTCGGTTTATTTTGAGTTTTTCTCTTTTAGTCTTTATTGTCAGATTGATGTCATATTTTTTGAATATTCTAACTAAGCCAGGAATATCATTGATAGAACCCTCCATATTTTATTATTTCTTTTTCCATTATTGGACATTGTTTATTTTTGACTTCGCTAAATATTTTTTGTTATCTATTTTCTATACATTTTTTCACTAGGATTTTATAATTCTTCCCTAATCGGATATGTTCTTAATTCTGATTTCGCCTCTAATGTAGTAGGCGAGTCAAAACCTAACGTAGAATTTATTATAGATAGACGGATTTGTAAAATTACTAAAAGTTGATCAAAATGAAATATTCAATTTTTTCTTTTAAGATGATGTGCTTGTTCTATGGTGGCCATTATAGTTTTTTTTTATTAAAAAAAAAATAGCATTTTTACATCACAAGATTGACCGGAGATTAATACAAAGGACAAAGGTAACTATCCCGCCAGCACGAAAATTTTCTTCTAACATGGAGGAATCGTTTTAATTAAGTGAGGTATTAATAATCGACTTTGCCTGAGGGTGTTGGTGATGAGGGTAAGGATAATCCTCATTGGATTAAAGGCCTTATCGCATGTACTATGCAAAATGGCAGTGTCATCTTAGCTGGTGCGTGCGTTCGGATAATTAACCAAATTGGTAGTCCCCCCGAGGGATTCCATCTCCCTTTGGCAAATATTCTGGTTGGCCGTCCAAAGGCTAAGGGACAGACAAGTCAAAGACACTGAGCCCTTGGGCTCCTCTTCTTTGAACCCTCCTCTCTCTTCTCTGGTTGTCTATGTTTAGTTATCATGAGATAGAGATAGAGAGAGACGCCTCCGGGGTCTTTCGCTGCTGTCGAGCAAGAAAGTGCGGTTGCTCTCCGGCTACACCCTGACTCGTAACTAGTCTCCTCCCAGAAGCCTCCGCTTCTTACAGAAAACCCCATCGTAGCCTTTATATATATATGAGTATAAATAACAATGCTAAGTTCCACGAACAAGATAAATGGAGAGTAGAATTACATGATTAAAAAATTTCCTTAATAGAAATGTTTGGCGATGAATTTGATAACTAAAGATTTAACAAAAATCGAATATTTTTTATTATATTAATGCTATAGATATTTTTATATGAAAAAAATTATTAAATTTTTATCTAGTAAGTACCCCGTTTATGAAAACAAAAATCACAAATTCCCCTTATTTACCAAACTAACACCGTAAATTTTCTGTTGACAGAGTGTTCAATATATGTGATGAACAATAATACATAGACCTTTAAAAGAATAAAAACTATGGCGCTAAAAAAATCATCTCTTCATATTTTGTGAATAAAATAATAAAGGAGTGCATTTTTTTTGGCATCTAGGGCTATTTAGAGTTTAAACTATTTTATATAAAATATTACGATACAATGATCCAGGCATATTTATTGATAGCCAGTTGATTGAAATAAATCTCATCGGACCTGGGATCCAACGCAGAGTTAAAATAAATCGGAGCTGTGTCCCGGTCAGTAGCTACCGTGGTCCTACTGAAATTATTTAAAAAAACTTCTTAATAATAATTATTAATATAAACCAAAAAACAACCTTGCCTTATACAACAACAAAGGCACCATCCCAGTGAAGAAACAAAAGAACATTGTGTATAATATATGATAAAATGTCAAGATGCTATGTGGGTCATGCAAAACGGGCTTTGTCCAGAGTCCAGGTACAGCAGAGCTCAATAACAAATGGAACAAGTCACTGCCCTGGCGCAAATATTTCAACCCTGTCCCCTCCGTTATCCTAACCACACTGATGATGTTAGACGTCATGCGCGTCGAAATATTTGCGCAATAAAATACATCACGTGAAGCGATTAAACTACTTGTTTTTTTCTTGAAATTTCCATAAAAAACTTTTTAATTTAGGACAAAGCCCACCCCGACTTTCTAATTGACAGTGAAGATGACGTTCGTCATTACATCGAAATATCTGCGGAATAAAGGGTATTAAGTGGAGACTGGCTTCTTTATTCTCCATTTCTATTTAAAATAATTAATAATTTATAATTCATTGCACATATTAAGCTTTTGAGGCAGATCGGACCGTATCACACCGAATTGCAACAATATGCCTCGATCCTGGGATTATCGCCAACTAGGACAGATTCGGATGTTGCAAAGATCCACTCCGTGTGCCTTATACAACAACAAAGATTGTCAAGACGATGCAGGAGGAATTTTGTAATTTGTAATGCGAGAGTTTTGGATTTTTCTCAAAGTGCTTCCAATTTTAGAGATCTTCGAACACAACCAAGTAAGCAGAGCTACACTAAAAAGTGAGAAATAAAGACCTCCATGTAAGAAAGAATGTGAATGGAAAGAGAGAGAAGGCGTAGCTTTGTCTATAGTCGGGAGGGGGGGGGGGCTTTTCCTTATTCACGTATTCACCAAATGTGGTCCCCTGATTGAAAAAAAGCACAACCTTCCGGAACAGATGTACAAAATTCAAATTTCTAATTTTATCATAGTACTTTTTGATTATTTTATTATAGTAAAAAAATACCCATATACAAAATTGTTAAAAATAGCAGAAAAATTTAAATTATTTTGTTATTCTAAAAAATTAACATAAGAGTTTAGAAACTTTTCTATTTTTTCAGGGTTTACTTAAAGAAATTTTAAACTAATATTTATATATTAATTAATTAATCTATACTAATTTAATCATTATAAAAAATTTCATTTAACTTACTTCGTCTGTCTGTTTGTTTGTTTGTAGTCAATTTTTTTATCCCTCCCGGAGGAACTAGAGAACTGAAATTTTATATAAAGTATCATTTCCGATGGCAACACATTTCACTTCATTTGAAGTTCAAATCTGGAAAATCAAATTAAAGAATTATTAACTTAGTGAAATAATACCCATATACAAAATTGTCTTATTTGTCATTTTGAAAAATTTGAATACAATTTTTGTATCTTGTACAAAAAAAAAAAAAAAAAAAATCCTATTTATAGGGAAATAATATAAAATTCATGAATTAGAATTGTCAGTAGTTGCAACGCCTAGATATCCCCATAAAACAGTAAAGTGAGTGATGCAATAAATTTGGCTGTAGAAAATAATTTTTAACTTTTAAATAAAAAATTGGTGGTAGGGATTAGTAGTATCCCTTGGCAAATTTGTAAGTATATTGTTCCTGATTATATTCATAAAAGTGTTCCTTTTTTTTTTTGATCAGCTTGTAGATTAACCAGAGAAGTGATTTCAGGGTTGAACGATCTAACGAAAAAAGACCCTAGGGCATTTTTTAAATGATTATCCACCACATCATATTACCCCCTCCTTCTACCCCTATGCAAACGCGCGCCTTTGATTGGATTATCGCAAGGAATTACATCAAAAACAGATACAACCATTCAACAAATGTTTGTGACATTCGGTGACAGTTCGAATCTTAAATTAGCCTCCTATAAAATGGTTTAATCAAGTGAACAAAATTAATTAATTGACCAAGGAGATTATTATTTGTCAAATGACCTTTCTCAGACAGAAACAAAATGAGATCTATTTTTTGTAATACACATTTCAATATGTTCTAAGGTCATTAAAGCATTAAAGCAAAAGGAGTGTATTAATAAAAAAGACCTTGTGATATAAACTTAATTTTCATTTCCTTGGCTTTTCCTTTGTTTAGGGGTCGGAATATGGATTCAATCTGGCCCATGGCACAGTCTGACGTTTGATGAGGGAAAAGGAAAAGACTGGAATAGAGGAGCAGAAAATGCCAATCTTAGCTCGCGTAACTTGTGAGTGTCATACAAGATGTGAGCCCCTATTTACAATTTTCACTAAATAAATAAATAGTCAGGTCATTTCCACTTATTTGTTAACCAACAGTTTACAGGTTATGTCATTTGATGTGTAATTAGAGAAGATGCAGAGTATTCATTTGCCCATTAACCCATAGGCAGGGAGGGCGGGTTAATTTTATTTCTATAACTACATTGCAACAGGTTCAGCAGTTAGAAGAATCTATACTATATTATAATCTGAAAATGTTGGCCATAACAGAAAAAAAAAAAGGAAAAATATATGAGCCGGTTCAATAATAATTAAAATTTAATTTTTTATCTTCAAATTTAGGCGCTCTAGGCAGATGCCGGTCCTGTATGTTTGAGTTTAATTACTATTATATCATAATATAAATTTAAAGCGAAAATATGTTTTTGAAAACAATTCATAGAGAGAGTATTCTAATATCTCTATCGATGTTATTTTATATTTTTTGTCTATAAATTTAATTGTTTGTTTCAATGAGCAAAATGATCAAAAGAACACACAAACAAACGAACCAACGATCAAACGACGTATATATATTGGATGATCATTGCGGAGTTCACAAATTCAAAAGCGATTAAAAATAATTTAACCACTCCCCCTCTCTTCCTAAATGGTTAGTTAAACAAACAAACAAAGCGCTGATTCGATTTAATCAAACGATTAGATAGCCACCCCCCCTCCCTCTCTCTCTCTCTTTCTGTCTGTGTATGTGTACCACATTTTATAGATTTATTTATTTTTATTTTCGTTTTTGTTTTTATTAATGGTTAACTGAACAGAATAATTTTTCCAGCTTAATGGTTTCAAAAAATAAAAAAATTCAAACTCATTGCTCTATGAAATGATTAAAATTAGTTACTATCAGTGAATCTTTTAGGTTATATATATATATCTATAATGTACAATCATTGGAAAAATAAATTTCGCCTTTATAATCGTATAATAATATAACGCCGGCACTTCGTTAGTTAGATTTAAAATAGGCTTAATAATAGCGAGATTTTATTTATCCTTTAGATACTATTGGTTCAATGGCATTTGACTAAAATATTATACTTATCTGGATTTGCAAATTTTCCAAATTTAAATCTAAACATTTCACAAATAGTGATGAGTGAGCGAGGTGTAGTTTTTGATGGATGATATAATGAAAATGTGCCGTGAGGCTTAATTTAAAATTAGGGAATCAAATGAATTCCAAAACTTCGCAGACGTTTCACTCTTGGGTCTGTGTCTTCATCAGAGTCGGCTGGCATGGAACGTCTATTATCAGCGAGGCCTGGATGGAGAGCTCTCAGGTCAACGAAAGAATGATAATGAAAAGAACTTAGGCCAATGTGATAACGTCACTTGACTGCATCGTCACCCTCCAACAATTAATAACATTTTTTAATCAATCTTTGTAAGATCTCAAAATTAGAAAATTAAGAAAAAGGTCTGATAGAGTTAAAATTAAGTTAGGATCTAATGATACCGCCTGCATACAACTTATATTTTGTTAAAAGTTTTTTAATTTTAATTTATGAAGAATAGCCGTCAGTTTTGGCTGGGTCTTCCAGCCTTCATCAGGATCTTTGGAAGAGATATTTAATAATGATTAGGTATTAATAATATATATAATTAATATATATATGTTCTAGAAGGTTTCCGCAGTTGGTTGTATGAGGAATAATGTTTTCCCGGGTTGGTCCGCGTTGATTGTTGAGATTAACTGGACGTTTCGGCTCTCCTTTTGGAACCATATATATATATAAAGTTACAGAAAATTGTAGGTAATGAATTTAATTGTCTTTATAAAATTACTTTTTGTTAAAGGAGGTTAATCTCCCCTGAATTTTTTAGTTTGATTACAATTGTATATAATTTAAATTTAAATGCGAATATGTTTTTGAAAATATTCATAGAGAGATTATTCTACTACCTCGGGGAGGTTAGTTAACGTCCTTCACTAGCAAATTATTCTTATAAAAATAATCCCTTGGATTCATACATTGAACCTTTAAAGAGTGGAAAAATAAGTTATTTTATTAATTACAATCATCACACAGACCAGCAATACATATGAAAGAAAAGGAAAAAAACGTTTGTTTTTGAAATTGTCCTGATGACGGCTGGAGGACACAGCCGAAACTGTCAACGATTTTTTAGATATAAATAAATAAAGACGTATGTCGAAATATTTTTCGGGAGATGGCTTCAAAAGCAGGGTTCAATTAAAATCCCAGAGATTAGACGTTTTGCTTTCTTTTTTGTTTTTTTGAGGATAGCCCAAAAAACTTAGACCGAAACGTCTCATCTCTTGGAGAGGTCTAGTTGCATGCTGCTTTGGCCCCCATATCCATCTCACTTCTCAAAATGTACAGCAACAAAATATAAGTTTTGGTTTTGTTTTTCTAATTGTGGCTGCTTGCATCTCCACTCGTTGGAAACTATCTAGCCAGCTCAGTTCAGTACGAGTTTTGTTTCAGAGAGGGGAAACTAACTTCGTAAAGGAATTTATTAATAAAATTTTGCTTGACTCGTTTTTCATATCTTTTTCTTATTCAAAATTTCAAACTTTGTTTTTATATAACGATATGATAAAAAAAATTTAAAATTTAAATATTTTTATTTAATGACGACATTTTGACATTGATTCGATTTTTTTTCAGGGAACAATCACTTTAAAAAAAAAAAGTTTGATTGCTTTGTGAAACGTTAATTAATTTTTCTAGTTTTTAAAAGTTTTAAATTTTTATGCTCTTGTTTTTTTTTTCTTTGGCAAGTCACATCCTTTCTCAAGACAGGTAATATGAGAAATGAAATAAAATAAAGGTAATTGTATTGTAAATAATATATATTAATAATTGTTCAAAGGTTATATGGCCTCTGATACCGAAAAGACTAAAACAAAATCTGCAAAATGGCATTAAGAGATCCAAAAGAGACAGAACTTTAGTCATTCACAAAACTAGAACTGAAGGAATTTGAAAAATTTAACGCCACACTTTCTTTAAAATGGACTGCAACTTAATAAGAAGAAGAGAAAGAAAAAGCCTTTCAATCAAAATCGAAGTGGTTGCTTTTCATTATATTGATAATCAAGATAAATTAATTTTGAAGAGTCAGGGTGTCAGAAGGGTTGGTTGGTCGCTCGGTTGTTTGTTGCAGGTAGAAAGCAAAAGCAAAGACCTTGACGAGGGGGTTCTCCCCGGTCATAGATCACCGGTAAATTTCCATAACACCAATTAGTTCCTCTACATTAACTCAAAAATACACCATTTATAATCCCATTCATGAGAAATACAAACAGTTTAAAGCAAGAGAGAGAGAGAGAGAGCCCTAAATGCATGCAGCGCGTGTGAAACTAAAAAAAATGAATTGAAAACTTTGAAAATTATTCGAGCATTAAAATAGCCCCCCCTCCCCCCTCCCCCGACTCTCTGTGTGTTTGATTCGCCCTAAGGGCCGCTTTTCTATAGAATATTTTTAATGGAAGGAAAATTAACATTTCACAGATGCTTGAATTTATTTCACAAAAAAAAAAAATAATAATAATAGTAAATCGTTTGTTATTAGAATAAAACGTAAATGTTATTAAAATGTCAAAATCAGACTATGAAATATGTATACAGCCATTATGGGGCAATCGAG
>JAAAKE020129382.1:0-14542 GCA_010014785.2 Anisolabis maritima | reverse complement strand
CAACGGGAAATATTTATCAAAATAGATTGAGCCCGTCAACGATATAAATATACACGATAGCCAACCTCTGTGTTTTTAGGCCTCTTCAGCATCTGAGGCCATATAGACTTTAAAATACTTACAAATATATTTTAGTGACGATGCGTATAATCCAGGCATATTTATTTATATCATTTGGTATTCAATTCATTTAAATAAGACATCATCGGACTGTCTGGGATATGAACTCATATACCTTGGCTTTTAAGGTTATCAATATTAACAATATCAGTATCAATAACCGTTCGGCCGCGGAGGGGAGGGGGAGCAATCTCAGTTAAATATATCCACGTTTAGGCTTTTTTATAAATTTGTCCGAAAAGTTTTGAATGTAAATAATCCCATTACTGCGAAGACACGCTTGAATTTTTAAAGGGGAAACATGGTCAAAAGAAATTTGGGAAACTCTGTTTTAAAGTTGGGTGGACTTTAGCATCTAAAATAGGGTATACTTGTATATTGGTATATTTTCCGAGAAAAAGATAATTTTATTTATATAAAATTGATTTAGGGGTTTCTACGGAACATTTAACCAAACTTAAAGTCTATGACTCAGAGTCTAGGGTGGGTTCTGTTTCTATATCTGATCGTTTTGAAATAAGTAAAAGAAATTTGAGCTTGTGTATTATATAAAGTAAGAAAGGCTCAAACACATTTATGTTAACAGATATACGAATTTTTAAATATAAGATAATTAATTATTTTAAATGATCATTCTGGATTAGATTCAATTTCAATTAGCTAATATCATTTATAATTATAATATCAAAATAAATATTTTTTTTTAGTATTTAAGCAAATAATAACTCGAGGACAGCACAGGCAGGATCATTGAGTTACATAAAAATGAAGTTAATTTTATCAAAAAATTTGGAGGACAAAAATAATAATATTTTAATTTTAACTTAAAATATTTGAGATCTCCTTAGAAACAAAATTAAAACACTATTTCCAAAGGGAATAAGAATTAAATCGACGATGAATTTGGAAATAACATATAAAATAATAATCTGATAAATAATTTAATGAATATTTAAATAAAATTTTTTTAATAAATAATATTATTTGCTTTGAATTAAAATGAAAATATCTTATGTTATGATAAAAAGGAGAAAACAAGACAAGAAATTTTCTTGCTGCTTGAAAGAGCAGATTTTATTATTCAACAAAGTGGCAAAATATATTCATTTAGTATTTTGCTGTAATGGAGAAGAATAAAAAAATGCCATTAGAGATGGATATAGTCGGTTTTAATGTCTTATTTTCTGATAATGGGAGATAAAGCAGATTAAACTTGTAATTGGGACAAAGAAACCTTTTCTGGATTATTTGTCAGGCACTGACTGAACTAATAAAGTCCAAATATATACATTCTTCCTGACAATAATTTATGGACACTATACGTGGAGGTCTATGTCCAAATATATTAGTGTCCACTAATATATATATATACTATACTCATACTCAAAAAAGGTGCCGAACATTTCGAAAACAAAAGAAACTAGTAACAACAACTATTTGTATCTTTTTGTGGCTGAAAGTTGCATGTTTATTAGATACGATAACTGTTCATGACATTTGTTCCATTAGAAGCCGTGTTATTTAGTATCAAGTTATCAAGAGTGACAATGTGTTTTGACTACGAGTAGCAATTGACTTTTCAATTAAACTTCAGACGTTCAATGTCTTATTTTAGAGTTTATAAGTAATTATAGTGATTTAATTATGGATAATATTTCGTCACCTGGTCACTTTTAAAAGATAATGTATAATTTCATCGATTGACAAGTATGTTTGATCATTTGGAGAATATTCACTCTGTGACTTGTTTTTCTTCCCCCGATTTCATTTATCGATGAAAAAAATGTGATACCATATACAATTTCAAGTTATAGCAATTCCACTGGGTGATAAATTTCCCTTATGAGTTATAGGGGATTTATACCAACGTAAAAGTAAACAAATATTAAAACATTTTTAAATCTTACATGTGAATTTGTTGTAAGTTTTTCTTCTAAAGTTGTTTTTAAGGTTTTCGATATATCTTCTTCTAAATCATTATTTTTATTCTCGTTATGATTTTTCTCTGATGTTGAAGTATTTTCTGTTCTTCCCAGATGATCAACAGAACTTTCAGCAGCAACCAGAAGAAATAATAAACAACTGAAAAAAAAAAAAATTTTAAAAATTCATTAAACTAACCTAAAAAAAATTGTTTAAAAAAAAGAAATTTTTTATTTATCAGTATCTTTAATAATTAGAATATATAATAAATAAAATGATTCAATAATTTAAAAAATAAAGGAATAGCTAAATAAAGATATTTTACCTTGAAAAGACTGAGACAAACAATAATGTTGAATAAATAAAACACAATTTCCTTTTCATTTTGTTTTGTTATTTCTAAATATTAATATTAAAGTCATGTTTAAAAATTCTATTTTCTTGTCTTTTTTTAAAGTGATTAATTAAAATTTAAACTGGTAAACTTTAAACTAGTCTCTAACTGACGTGTACTTTAAATGCATGGACCATCCGTTGAAATGTAAGTCAAATTAATAATTCAATTGCAAAATTTTATATTGATTTTTTATACTTTGTAAATAATATAATTTTTTGAATTAAATTAATAAATAATTTATAAAATGTTTATTTAAATTTAACATGCAATATTGGTTTTTTAAATTCCAACTTGATAGCGGCTCTTTTGAATTGATATATATATATATATATATATATAAACAAAATTGTTTTTTTTTTAATTTATTTTAATTTTAAGTCATTTTCGGCTACTGAGGTCATTATGAATATAAATATAAAATTATTTGTTAAGGAAAATTAGTTTAAATGTCTTCCGGCGTACGTTCAACAGTCTTGTTCCTGGGGTCACCCATTCGAGGTTTATTGTTGCTTGGCCTTGCTTGTCTACCAATGAGTTAAAAGGGAGAGGGTTCTGTAACTAGGATTCCAGATTGTGCCCGACTTCAAATCTCTTAATTCTAGATTCAGGCCAAAAAGTATTTTTCTTTAAAGGGAAGTAACAAAAATTCTTTAGATTTCTAACAAGTTTTATTAATTTCATGTAAGAAATTAATTTTGGAAAAGAATTTTTGTTTGTTTACAAAAAATAAAACATTTAGTTCGAGGCCGACAAATTTTTACTAATTGATTAGTAATCAGTTGCTGTTGGAGGCTGATACAGGAATAAAGCAGATTGCAGCAAAAAGAAGCTGTTGGGTGCCAAAATTTGTTAGTTCATCTTCATTTATTGACTATTTGTGGTCAGGCCCAAAGTTGCCATGATGTAACAATCTAAGAATAGATATATTCTTTTGCTTTTATAGTGTGTGTGATGACATGCGAGTATATTATAATAATGATCAATCAATCTATTAATCAGAATCAATAACCTGTAGGCACTTAATCAAGGGTATGAATCAAAGGGGTAGGGGGTATCAAAATTTCATTGATTAAATACAAATCACAAATAAAGTTTGATTTAGAAAAGTAAGGTCGAATGAAATTTTGCATTGAAAATTATTTAGAAACTGATGAAAAAAACTTTTCTAGAAGAGTTTATCTCACGAAGGTATGTATTTAATGCATTTTTATTATTTTATGGTTTTAAATATATGTATATTTATCATGTATAAAATAGTTTAATGAAATATTACATAAATTGAAATGATCAAGTTCAATGGTTAAAGTATATTCATATATATAAAATGTCGAAAAAAAATAGTAGGAAATGTTAAAAACAAAAAAAACCTATAAGATGAATTAATTACAGACATAAATAATATGTTTATCTTTTTTTTTTTTGGAATATATAATATTATTTATGTTACAGTTATCCAGGCATTAAATAAATATTAATCGGACTGCTTGGGACCAAACCCACATCCCTTGACTTTGAAGGTTAATCAAAATTAACAAGATCGTTTAAACTCTCGGACACGGGGCGAGGGTATATTTATCTTGAATGGCTCTTTACCGTCTCTAAGGACGTTGTTTGAAAACCACTAGCTATTTCAACAAAGAACTGAGTATATAAATATATTATGCTGAATAATTTTAGAAATGCCAAAATCAAACTTGAATGCAAAAAGACGATTGACATTATATAGTGGTTAATGGATTATTCTAGGTAGTTAATATTGAAAAAACGAGATAGAAATATTGTACCAAACATTATGAAATGAACAAAAAGAGATAACAGGCATTAGTTTTTAGAAAATGATTAATTTTCATCTAAAAATAAATATTCTACAAACTGATGCAATGCAAGAATCTATTAATTCTATAACCGTGGATTCTTAAAAAGATTATATATTGTATCTCATTCTAAAAAATTATCCGAATAAATGGTGATTATTTTGTTTAAAAAGAACAATATTTAAAAAAATTTAAAATTAATTTTTTTTAAAGCCTCTTCGCTAAATAATTACAAATATATTTTAGAGAGGATACATATAATCCAGGTATATTTCTTTACATCAATTGGTATGCAATTGATTTAAACAAATTTTCATCAAATTGCCTGGGATACGAACTCACACCTCTTGACTTTTAAGATTATCAACATTGACATATCCTCACGGTCACGGGGGTTGGGGAGGAGGCGAAATTCAAACTTAAAATCGGACATTTTATATGATCCAATCTAGGGAGTGGGGGTTTTGAGGTCAAATCTCCATCCGCTTTCTAGTTAAAAATTTAAAAAACCAATGAAAAAAAAATTTAATAAAACAATATATAGGAATTGGAAGTGGAAATAAAATGTGAATTTTGAATATTATTTTTGAATTGAAAAGATTTTTTTTACCAAAAACCCCCCTCTTCCTCCCTTTTAAAGTAGTCAAAAATCAAAATAAAATACTATTTTTAAATCTTAAATTGCTAAGAGTTATTATTTCTTTTGCTTTCATATTGTTTCCATCTGCCTCATTACATAGTAAAATGACTTTGTCTCATGATACACATTAAATATACTATTCTAAATAAACCGAGAAAAAAAAAACAAGAAGAGAAAGAGAGAAAAAAGTAAGAAAAGGGATATTAAATGAATAATACATAAGTCGAGATCAAAAGAAAAATAACATAAATGATAAGAAAATAAAAGGGGATTGTACTTTTATATAATTTTAAGAAAATTTCATCTTATTAAAAAAAATTGCCACCAGGGAACTTACTGTTACACTTTTCTCAAATTGTGAGAAAATTTCTTTTTACAAATATCATATTGAAAAGGTTTCTTCTCAGTATGTAATCTAAGTATGGAGCATTTAGAAAATTTCTTTTTATAAAATTTAAAGCATTTTATCGGCTGAATTTTCAATTCATCTTCATATGTTTTTTCAAAAAAACGATGATTCTTAGATAAATTATATGTAAATTTTTTTCTTCTATTTATACCTTGAATAGTGGAATTCTCATCTAAAAAAAGAAATTTTGAAATTCTTAAATAATATCTTAAGAAACTTAATTTACTTATATTTAATTAATTAGACTTAATCAATTTAAAAACCTACCTTTAATTACATTTGATTTATTTTTAAGTAGACAAACACTATTTAACATTCTGATGCATTAAGAGAATGTTTGTAGAGAAAATACATATTAACAAAATTTGTTTTATATAAATCAGAGGATAATTCAGGGCCTAAAAAAAAATAATTTTTAATAATTAATTTTTTTGATAGAGGAAAATTAAACTTTTCTACAACAAAAATAAACAAAAGGGGGTCTCTTTCCCCCAAAAGAGTTGCATTAGTATAATAGAAAATTAAAAATTATTGGAAAAATACGAAAAGTTCTGTTTTATAATATAAAAGTTTTTAATAATTACTTAGAGTAAATTTTGTTGAAAAATTTTTTCAAATAAGGGATAAATTAGCATTTTCCCAAGAAACAGTTGAACATATTGAGAAATTTATGTTTATTTACTATGTTATTTATTTCATAAATATCCGATCAACATAACTTGATCTATCCTAGTTCACAGACGGGCAATATCCTTTGGTCTATCATTTTTGTGGTGGACACATCCGTTTATTTACTTTTCAATCAAACCAGTGTAGAGTGAGTTTCAAAAGAAACGTCAATTCTTGTGTTTTCTATGTATAATAATTTTATTGATGAGAAAATTTTCAGGTTTTAAGGCTAGAAAAATTCTAACAAAATTTTAACTTTTTTTTATTCAAAAAAATGATGACAAAGAAAACCAATGGAATATCGTTTCTTTTGAAAATCACGGTATATAGAACGAAGAGGTCAGTTTGTAAGTCGCTTAAAAAATTTCCATAAAAAAGAAACAGCTTTTTTAATTTCCTGAAGAATAACATGAGTAATTCCTAGTGAGTAAACTTGCTCTCAATTAAAAGGAAAAAAAAAATCATCTCAGACAGATCCTCTTTTCTAGAATTTTTACTTTTTCCCGTTTTAAAATAGAGAGAGGGCATTAGTTACTTAATGTTTTCAGGTCTTATCTTTGGTGAATTAAGGTAATCGAATTAATTTAGAATTGTAAGATATTGCTGGATAATTCGTCGAAGGAATTTTTGGAGAATTAATACCACTCTCATTATTTCATTTGCAAATATTTTGATGGGCCTAATACCAAAGCATATTCGGTCAAAAATATGATTTGACGGATTTGTGTCAATCTATATATATATTAGAGAAGCTGGGTATATTCATCCACAGGTGGGAGCGCACAAATCATACGTCAAATCATACTTTTGTACTGAGGGTAATCTGACATGTCGGCCAAAATATTTTCAAATAAAATGATAAGAGTGACTCCAAACAACTGGCATTACTTCTCCTTAAAATAGTTTTAAAACCCCAAACAATATTTTACTTACGGTAATTTTAAGTTACTTATTTAAAAAAATGTGAACCTTAAAATTTAACAAGCAAAACTTAAAAATAAAATAAAGAAATGTCAAAAGGTTAGAATTATTCAATTAATTTTTCCTATAGTTACCTTTATGGATTGGGTATTTTAAGTCAGTTTTTTCTTTAACATCATAAACAAGCTCGTTTTTCTCAATTTCTATTTCCATTAAAAATTAAATTAAAACAAATAAAATAGACATTTATATTGAATTATGCATTTTTTCATGATTTTTACATTCGCTATTGGCGCTAGTGTTGTTTTCGGCTATTTTCGAAAGTGTTCGGTTGCTTTCGCTTCTTTTAGCTATTCAGCGAATTTCAAAGAATCTAAATAGGTTGAGACCATTGAGACTCTAAAAAATAATTATTTATTAAATTTATATTTTTTAAATTTAATTTCAAATGGATTATACTTACATTTTAAAATTGATATCTTCTTGAGGCTTCATTGTTTTTCTAACTTCTTAACTTTTCCGGTTGGTGTTAGGAATCACTTTTATCGTTCTGGATGGGAAGCAAACACTGACCATTGGATCATGAAACAAGAGTCTTGTCACTGCTACAGTTCTATTTTTTTTTTTTTTATTTATTTATTCGTGGCTGTTGGCCGCAGGCCAAACAATACTACAAATCACATAATATACAGGCAGGTATCAAAAAAAATATATACAACTAATACATCTAAACAAACATTACAAACATAAATAAAAATATCAAAAAATACAAAAATAAAAATTCATTAATACCAACAATACAACCATAAATAAAAATATCAAAAAAAAAACATTAATACAAAATAAATGATTTAATAAAAGTTCATAAGTGGATATGGAGACTTCGGTTTGAGTTTCATTCCAGATCTATTTAATCTATTTAATCGAATATAGATAATAGTCCCTGCCCAATGGAACAAACAAGGCTCTTGTTTCATAATCCAAGCCACACTTCCTAAGCTGATCGAAAATTATTTAAAATAATTCCAGATCTATTTAATCTATTTAATCGAATATAGATAATAGTCCCTGCCCAATGGAACAAACAAGGCTCTTGTTTCATAATCCAAGCCACACTTCCTAAGCTGATCGAAAATTATTTAAAATAATTAACTACTAATTAATTTAAAGAAATATAGATGGACTACAGTTGTCGTCGTCACTTAAATAAATGAAATTTATTGTTCATGTTCTTAATGGTTTTTGATGTTGAAACACAAAAAAATGTATAAAATAAAAAATAAGTTTTGACTATCCACGGTCAGATCTCATCATGAATTTTTCCAAAACCTTGCGGTTCTGACGTGGATACTCAACATAAATATCAAATTTGAATCTTAAACGGTTTTTAGTTTTCAGAGACAGACAGAGCAATTTATGAAAGAAACTCTAAAAATGTATTTTTGTTCGAATCGAATTTTTTTCATCGCAAATATAGAGTATATATATAATATTATTTCTTCTTAATATATACGGATATATTAAAAAATAGGCTTTTTACACATATGGTGAATTCAAATTAAACAGGTATTGGAGTCTTTTTCATCATAATCAAAAATGATATAGAATTTCATTGAAAAATAAGCTTTTCCTAGCTATAGCCTCCTCTCTTAAAATTGTTAATTGTTCCCGCGATGAAAGCCCATAATTTCCCTTTTTAAGTTATGCCACTATTCGCAAATCTAAACTTACATACATATACATACTTCAAACTTTAATAAATACACAATTTGGGTGGTTTATTTGTAGTAAATTGAAATGTTTCAAATACTTTTATCTTTTTCACATAGAATTCAGATACAAATTCCAAAGAGACATACCTAGATATTTCTCACCATTTTGTTTACATATATATATTCCTCTTAAAAATCAAATATTTAAAGAATACATATTTTTTGAATAAAGAATAGACCTAAATATTAGGGAAATTAAAATTAAAGAATAGCTCTATTTATGATCATTTAAAACAACTTTTTCTCAAATATTGTATATCGGAATATTTAATAGACTTAAATAAAATAAAAAATAATAAATAATAATTAGAAATTCAAAATACTTACAAGTGTTCAGAGATTTTGGAGGGAAATGCTGGAAAAGCACAGCGTGGAAACGATGTGACTAGGAGGCCTTCTCAAGGCTCATTGAAGACAAAGAAACAGCAAAGAAGGCTTGAGAAGTTGGTCTTGTGCAGGCTACAACTTGTCCCAACTGGAATCAGAGGAAAAGAAATGAGATGAGGAACAAATAAATAAGAAAATTGATATTTATTGAAAAACACAGTTGGAGATTATTATAGAAAGGGAGAAAAAAAAAGGAAAATTTTTTTTTAAATTATATATATTTCGGCCGTATAGGCACAAAGAAAGATACCCGATGTTCATAATCATATCTATTAGCAGTCAGTACTATCGGTATAGTTTAGTGACTCCGCTAGATCACGTAATAAAATGTGGGGGTCGAGAAAATGTTGATTAGAAAATAAATTAAAAGATTTATAAATTCATTAATGTCTATTTCTCTCTCCTCCCTCTTGAATCGAGTCATTTCTAATCTTTAATCTAATCCAGAGTCGATTCCAAGTCGGATTCTTGGTGGTGAAATAATTTATAAATTCTTATTTTCTCTCATTTGGAATTTTATGATGTAATTTGTCTTCCAAAAGATATTTTTCTTAGCGGCATTTCAAGAGAATCAAGGATTGCAAAAGGTCCTACGATTAGACGATTACGGTTGGGAGCTAGGGAACATGAAGTACTTCTAAAAAACACAATTTTGAGATCGCAAAAAAAAGATTAGTTGTAGAAGGCTAAATAAATTCCTCTATAAAAAAAGACGCCCTTCTTTCGTTACGTTCTCTGATTTTTTAAAAAATCTTTTTCTGCATCTGAGGCCATTTAGACTTATATATATGTGGTAGCCAATATAATATAAATAAATTTTTGTCGCTCAGGACGGGAAGCGAACAACTGACCTTTACGTGAAGCAAGATCTCTGCACCAAGGGACAGAGCTTTTCTGATTTTGAAACAATATAAAATAAATGAGAAATAGTAATAATTGAAGTTTCCATTATCAATTAATTTTCTTGTTTACATGATTAGTAAATTCTTTGTTAATGAATAAGGATATGAATGAATTTTATTTACTTAAGCTGCACTTCATGTACCAAAGGTCTATGGTTCGCTAGCCGGCCTGAGCGACATTTTATTTATATTATATTGGCTATCAGTTAATATAAATAAGGAGGGGGTCTAAATAGCCTCAGATGTCGAAAGACTTAAAAAAAAACAAGCTGATAAAAATTATATATTTGACAATTTAAAACTTTGAAATCTTGAAATATTTAATTCTAAATTTTAATTTAAAATAACCTCAAAATCAAAAATATATTTCATAAACCCAAATATTTTAAAATTCATAATCATTTACCATAAAAGTTTAATTTATTAAAAAATGTTTACCTTTTTAATTAAAAAGTAATATTTTATTTAGAATTAATAAATAAAATTAATTAACATTTATTCATAAAAAAATTTGCAAATTTTTAACTAAATATTTTAATATTCTTTGAAATTAAGATTATTTGATTTAAATTCATAATGTACTCTGATAGTCAAATTCGTGTCTAATTAGAATATTTTATGAAATAAAATAAAATAAATAAATTAGTTTATTTAAATAAATAAATTATTAATCTTTATTTATATTATTATGGATATTAAAGACAAATTGATTTAAAATATTAAATAGTTTTTGATTTGAGTGTTTTTTTAATGACAGCTGGGTGAGAACATCTAGGTTAAATTTCATTCTGCTCATACTGCTTTTCATTTGTTAAAAAAAATAATTCAAATTAAATCTAAAAAAACAGTTGAACACTTTTAGCATTTTAAATTTTATTTTTTCTTTTTTATTTATGATATTATTCCATTAAGGTAAGCTGACACGAGAAGGGTTTTATTATTATTTTTTTTTATTTGGTAAACTTATTCTTTTTATTTTTTAATCACACATAAAAAGGTGGAAATTGTCTGAAGACAATGCCTCAACCGCCTTTTGTCTTTCTCAATGCTCAAGGAGAAATTATGCGATATGGAGATGTCGAAAGTCACATGCGAATTGACAGATTTCAATGTACCACTTGCCAACAAGAATTTTATGATCTTAACGTTATAATACAACATTGCGAATTAGAACATGACGATGAATTCTTCACGTAAGTTGAATTGAAAAGAATCTAACATTTTATTTGTTTTAGATAGGTAAAAAATCATGCTTAAAAAAGATAGAGGTTTCTCAAAACTATTGAAACATTTCTCCCATTATGACATCAATTTTAGTATCTCTTCATTTTCTGGAATAAATTCTCCTGCGCCACAACCAATTCCATTTTCAGGTCTACCCTATCCAATCCCGATCTCGCAAACTAATAGAAAACTGAATGAGATATTTTAATTTTAAATTCATCTTGGTTTATATATTTATTCTTAAATCTGCGGCAATTTATATGTAAATTTCTTCTTTCCTACACTATTTTGGAAAAAAAATCTGTTATTTTTTGAACCTCCTTATTATTAATGTCTAATTTTTATAATCAATTTATTTATTTTTATTTATAGATGTGATGAATGTGGTATTATCTATCTCAACGAACTCTCGTATCAAGCTCATAATGTTCAACATATTGATGGTAAGAAATCATACATTAAGGGGCTTATTTATAGAGCAGCTAACCCACAGAGATGTATCCTCTCAAAATTTATTACCTACATGAGATAATTCATTGTCATGTAATTGCTTTTTGGAAATGATACACTTCTCAATCATATGTTCATATTTAGATATCAAAAGACTAAATTGGGTTTGGTGGGCTTGCTAGCCACTAAATGAATTCTATATTCATTCTTATAAAAATAATTAAAATCCTTTTCTCCTCTCTTTTTTCGGTATCTGAGGCCATTTAGACTCAATCCTTGGTTATTTAAATTAATTGGTAGCCAATTTAAATAAATTTTTGTCACTTAGGACTGGAGGCGAAACACTAACCTTTTCTACTTGAGGCAAGGGATAGGGCCAGTCAATGTTATAAATTTATAAATCATTATTTGCAAAAATTTTAGCTAATTATTCATTTGGAATTGGTATAATAATAATAATAATTATTATTATTATTGAAAATAATTATATAATAATTGTAATTTTCAAACATAACATTTTGTAAATTTACAAATTATCTTAAAAGACTATCGACAAGACAAATTAAAATAGATAATGACATATACATTTCTGTAAGGGAGTGAAGGAATTTTTGAATTTTCTCAAATTGAGATGTTTTTTTGTGTAGAATCGGCTCGATGGAATTCGAAATCAGGCTCCCAACATTTAAGGTCGATTGATATTATTAGATCTTTTGAGAAAAGTTAATTAAAAAATTTTTATTCCATACTTACATTAATGAGAAGAACGGAATTTCGGCTACCCCCATGTCCACGATAGAACAAGATCCTACTTTTGACTCTCAGAGAGCCTTTCGACTTGATTACTCAAAAAAAACACTTAGCACCATCTAAATTTTGCAGAATTCATCTCAATTCTATTATAATATAAATGTATCCATGTCCTGTAATTTAAAATGTGATTAAATAGACGATTCGCAATATGGTTTCTTACGATGGGAGTATCTATTGAAAAACAAATATATAGGCAAAACATTCAAACTTATTGCGATATGGATACGAAGAATTTTTTAATTGGTTTCCTCTCATATATAGGTATATCTACATAAACATATTAATATAAAGTTATTTCTTAGTAGGATGCTTAAATAAATTTTGGCCGACTTCACTTTTTTCTTTCTAATTGATTAAAAATTTCCCTCACGACTGCAACCTCTCAAATTATCTCAGAATGGGATTTAATGCATATTACATGCAACTTAAATTCAGAAAAGGTAAATCATATTATATTATATATTATCTCCAGAATCCAAAACAAAAAATTTTTCTTTATTCTCCCGAAAGGAAATTATCTTTTAAGCCAAAACAGCACAGAGCAAGTAAACCATCATTGCACCTGAAATTAAAATTTGTCTTTGTAATTACTATTTCATATTTTAAAAAGGAAAATATGTGAATATTAGTAATGGGTTATCTTAATAAAGTTGAGGGGACAATCTCTTCACTATTCTCTTCTGGCTAATTTTTTACTTTGGCCTTATCACAGGAATTTATTTTATAGATATTTATTTAATTTTCTTACGATTATTTATATATTATAATATAACATTATTTTCACAATAGTTTTAGCCCTTTTTTTTTTTTTTGGAATTGAATTTGGTAATTGTGATGCTAAAATCAATTTGATTCTGGATGGATATATTTTTTTCTTCGGATTTACGAATCGTATCTATAAAAGGCATTGTGATTTTATCTAAAATGTTTTTCTTTATATTTAAACATTCCACTTTAAAGAAAATATTCAGATAATAGAAAAAGGAATAAATTTGACTATTAGAAGAAATTCTGCGAATCTTATGGAATTACATGGCCAAAAAAAAAATAGGGGATTACCTTCTCTAGCCTTTTATTTCCTATTTCACTCTTAAAAGATTAAAATTCCTATTGTACGCCAAGCAATAATTGAGTGTTCATAAGAAAAAGCAGACCAATGCGAAGGATGCTGACTTGATAATTTTGTATTTGGGATTGTTGTTAACAGCAAAAAAAAAAAAAAATTATTATAGTAAATAAAAAAAGCTACAACCCTGAATACAAAATTCAGGGTCACATTAGAAAATAATATAGTTTGTACCAAGTACATGTACCGGAATCAGGGAGTGTACGGTATATGTGTAGTATAAAATTATATTTTTATAGTAAGATTATTTTCACGAATTGTATTAATGCGCATACTTCGTATAGTTTAAGATAAATTCATTTAGTTGTTAATATAACTGGTGCGCAATTCGAGGCCCGTTTTCAAATTCTTGTGACCTGCAACACTTGTTTTTTTTTATTAAAATAAATATCTTTAAAAATTTTTAATGCTTTTTTAATTGCTCTAATAATTTTTCGACTAATGTCTGTTTCTGTTCTTGTACTTTTTTAATATACCTCGCAACCTAAATCAGACTTATTTCGGCACTTTACAAAAGGTGGTTAGAGGTAAATTTTTGTAATAAATAATTTTTCATGAGTGGATTTAATCTTGACATTTCATCAATTTTGGACGAGAGATCTGAGACTAGTGAGCGAGTGAGTTTATATTAAAAAAACGTTTGAATGACTGATTCATTATAAATACGAAATATTAATAAAATAATACCTTTTTTCTTTTTGTTGTGTTTAGAATCAGCACGATTAGAACGTGGAGTCCCTTATTGTCAAGAATGTGGCGTGGCGTTTCCAGAAGCTCGTTTCCTAATGGAACACATATTAACAGAACACGTCGAAGCCGAACCATAATTTATTTATTTTTTTGATTACCAAATTCTTGTTCTCTCTATTTTCTCTTTCTTTTAATTAAATTTTTTAGATTCCCAATTATCGAATAATTATTCTTTCTTTTAAATTAATATTTAATATTGTTTCAAAATTTCCATACTTTATAATA
>JAAAKE020129371.1:0-14543 GCA_010014785.2 Anisolabis maritima | reverse complement strand
TTTATTTTTTTTTTCTTTCGATGGAAATGTATGAACATGTTATTTGTTAATGAGCATACATTTCTTTTTTTTTTTTTATATATATTTTTTGTATTTGTTTTGTTATTTGTGTTTGTGTTTGATTGGACCTAGCCACCGAGGACTTGTGCCTCTAAGTAGGTCTTAAATAAATTTATTTATTTATTTATAAAATTTCAATTACAATAATTATAATTTTAATTACAGCTATTTTACCGGACCGTATAGGTCCACCTATCTGATCCTAGTTACTTGATTTCCTAACTCTAACTCCTCCTTCTATATTAATTTCTAGTTAGCTAACTACGCCTATATCTAATTCCACCCGGTCCCTTTCAACCAACCAAACTTATGCTAGGGAAGATGTCCTAGATTGAGGAGGGACTCTCTCAGCACCGGCGTGTAGCCGTCTCCTTGCGAAGAGTGCATCATTGAGAGGGAATCCTTCTTTACGTCTCTTCCATAGGACGGGGTGTCCCAGCCCTCTCTTCGTAGAGTTGGTTGTGGTGAGGCGACCTCCTTGGTTTTTCCTATTATTATTAAATTGATCATGCGAAGACGAAACTAAAGATACATGTTGTCCAATTACTTGTGAGGGGGAGTTATGTCTAGATTTTCTTTTTTAGATCCCAAAGGAGTGACAAAATTATTTTGTTAAAACTCAGGAGAAAACGCAATAATTTTCGGACTCAGAGGAAGCAGGTGACGCAGGCAAAAAACTACTCCATCCAAGTGGAATCTCGAAATGGAATTTATGACATGGTCTTTTTTTGTCATACCAAGTCATCCTCCATTATTGTATATATATATATATATATATAATCCGAGCAGTATTGAATATTCAGTTCTATAATGGAATTGTCCCTTTCTCTGTATTTATGTAAGTTTAGTTAACATCCTCATGGCGAAGGAGGAGGAGGGTGGGGAGGGGGATGAAATGAGCGGAGAGAGAGGGCTTCCGGGAATAGCAGAGTGAGAGAGAGAGGTGGATTTATGCTCTCACAGTAAAAGGGGGAGAATCAATATTCGACCAATCGGCCTCATGACTAGTAGCTTCACTTTATGCATCTCTCTCTCTCTCTCTATTCGCTTGACCAGAGCAGCAACATTAGAACAAACATATGCCCTCTCTCTCTCTCTCTCTCTCTCGCTCTTAACAAGAGCAGCCTCTCCGCCTGTTAGAACAATATAAGCTTTTATCAGACAACAACTAATCAAACAAATTCAAAGGGATTGTTTATCCAACAAATAGGAAAATAATCCAGAGAGAATTGAATTATTTGTTGAAAAAAAAAAAACATGGGAGTTTATATAATATAAAAACAAGGGACCATTCAAAAAGTCACACGGTCTCTTTCTTGGCGGACCGTTTTTCTCGCATAAAAAGAAACCGCGGAAACAATTATTATCCCCAAGTATAAAATGAGAATGGAAAGGGTTGCAACTTCGTTGCCTATCTTTTAAATAGTTTTTTCAAGATGGACATCGTAGTTGCTTCTATCGAAAAAGTAATTAGGAATGCAATTCAGAAATCGTTCGGCCAGGAAGGAAGGAAGAAGAGGCGTTAATCACGACCTTTTCTCTCATACATATCTGAATTCGCCCCCCACCCCCCCCCCCTATTCTCTGCCTCTCCCTTCCTCGATATCTGTGCGAATTTCCATTCGTTCCAGGAGGGAAATAATTTATGACCCTTTTATCCCTAAAATATACCGCCATCACACATCAATTATTATTATTTTATATTTACATGCGGTACAGGTGATGAGAGAGAGAGAGAGAGAGAGAGAGAGAGAGAGAGAGAGAAAATGTTCATTTATATAAATAATAATTCATATTACAAATACAGGATAATATTTGCATTAATATTAAAAAAAAAAAATATTTGAAAAAAAATAGGCAACGAGGTTGCAACACACTCCCATCACATTTATTTTTATTGCTGTGTTTTAGATCATGAAGTTTATATACGGAAAATAAATATATTTTTATTATATTATATTTACAAAAGAAAAATTCTCTACGTGATGACGTAAGTTTATTAACATAGACCCAAATTTTTAAATTCCCCTTCCACTTATTCTAGAAGAGCATTTTTACCGCTCTCTGCGGATCGATTCACCTCACCTCTACGTTCTTACAAATGTATATGTGTACAGTTTCATCCTTCACCGATGAGTGGTTCCAGAGATATAAGCCAAAATAAAAGTTCTACGCAGTAAGATTTTTTTTTTCCATTTTTCTGGTCCTTTTAGCTTGAAATTTCAAAAAATTTAAAAATTGGGGATTAATATTTTTATGATAATAAATAAAAACTTTATCTCCTCTTACTATTATATATACAATAGTGCTGGAAAGTGATATTATAGTTTTTATTGAAATTATTTGCCAATTTTCTATATATTTTTTTAAAAAATTAAAAAAATCTGGTGTGATGACCGCACATCACACAACTTTCTCTCACCTAAAGTTATTAAACTATTGTAAGGAAAATTGTGTGCTATTACACCAGATTCAAATATTAAAATTATAAAAAAAAATTAAATTGGCATTTTTTTAAGTCTTTTCGGTATTTAAGATTCCGTCATATATTTATTTAAACCAATTGAAAATAATATAATTTAGATAAATTTTTTTCGCTTGGGACGGGAAGCGAACCACTGGCCTTTTAAAATTAGAATTCAAATTCCGTTTATTATCAAACAAAAGAATTAAAAATAGTTATATTTTGTTACCATGACAACGAGTCTCCTCTCTTTTCTATGGGATACTTAAAATCTACACTTTTTTGAGGTGGAAGCTGATTACTACATCTTAAAGATGATTCTATTTGTTATATGATCAAAATCCTTAGAGCAAATGAGAAAATAAAAAAGTACCTCAGGAAATTACTAGTACACGTTGGCCGATTTTATTCAAAAGCTACGAAGCGCCTGGGATAGGAGGTTCGAGTACATGATATAAGAAATTCAATGTGAATGGCCTTAATCATTTTGGCTTCTGAACAGAAAGGCGAAGCAAATAATTAATATTTTATCACCCCACCCCAACAATAATTGAAGGGAATTTTTTTGCTTTGCTTGTTGTTGGTCATCAATTTTGCAACCTAATTCAGGGTTGGTTAGTCAATAGATGTGTGTGTGTGTGTGTGGTTATTGAATCCGGAGAATGAGCAATTCCCTCTCTCTGGCTATCCAACCTGTCTGTACAGCAGCAACCGGGACGGATACAAACAAAGAGAGAGAGAGAGAGAATTGTTTGCATCGGGCAAACGAAAACGAAAACGAAAAAGACCCTGCCAAGGAGAGAAGCAGTTGATTTATTTATTTAATAAACAAATAATTGTTTTTAATAATAACTCCACTTTCAAGTGGAATACGAATTCATTAACTATGTGTTTGTGTTTGTGTGTGTGGCTTATTAAAAAAGGAGAGGTAATATCGATTTTTAGTGATTTTTATTATTAAATTGGTTGTCATGGGAATTTTTAATTGTAATCAAATTAAAAATTAATAAATTTTTGGTGGGATTTAATTGGAAAAAAAAATATGGTGTGACAGCGGCACATTTTACTTCAGATCATTTTTGTGTCGATGCATTTCATTCTGAAAGGATATCAGCAGCAATAGACACCACGAATGTTTTTCAATCATATAGCCCAAATCCCAAATTGAGGGCCCCACACTATTTTGAAATAGAAAATGAATAATACATCTTATATTTTATATAATTTCTCATGCGTACAGTCAATTCGATCAAAATCGTTAGAATAGTTTAAGAGAAAATCACAAGAAAAAAGACCCAAACAATTTGGAGGGGGGGGGGGAAGGGTTAATAAATTTAAAAGATCATCTAATACATAATTAATTTATGAATTTTAATCAAAATCGTGAGAGTGAATTTTGAGAAAATCGAAAAAACTAAAAATCGGTACATCAGTAAAATACTAGTACTCGATTTGATTGAAAAGCTTCGAGATGTATGCGACGAGGGCTAGAAGGTAGCTTAAATATAAAATCTCAAGCTCGGGGGTCTTGTCGTTCTTGAGAAATCTTGTTCAAACACGCACAGGCTGACCATTTTGCGAGACCCATTTGTTTAGACTCAGGGGACCTCAAAAAAATAGGAATGTCATTAAAATATGAAATTAATGCTCATATTAGATATTAAAAATAAATAACATAAATACAGGTTTTGTGGCACCAGCAGAGTTTTGAAGCAAGTACCCGAAGAGGAGAGCGAGATAGAGAGATGACAGTCCTAATAATGCAGTCATATATCTTAGAAGAAAATCATCTGAATAAGGAGAAGAAGTCAGCGTAGCAAATAAATTTGCACATTTGAGAGCCCCACACCACTCCACACATCCTGAGCGCCCATATATCATAAAGACTATTACATGGAACGCATACAATTAAGCGACCAAGTAATAAATAGCTGGCATTGGAATTGTATATATGTGAGACAAATGCATTAAATTCCTACGCGAATGAAGTGTATGAGCGAGAGAGAGAGAGAGGGGGGGAGGGGGAGGGGGATTATTCATTTCATTAGTGAAACCTATAAGAATTATAAACAAACAAATCCTAGAGAGATGGAAATTAAATAGAGAGAGAGAGAGAGAGAGAGAGAGAGAAACAATCAAAGTTTAAAATTAATTATTTCAACACATAAGGTCTTAGATTAATGCTAAATGAATTAGGCATGCCAATAAACAATTTGCTCTCTGTCTTTGAAGGCCATTAAGACAAATATTAACGAAGTTATGAAGGCTTCACTGAAAAGCCGACGCGCTAACTTCGGCCTCCATTCGGAATTCCTTCCCCACTTGGAGGAATTATCAGAAAATACATATCCAAATATTAGAAGGTAAATAATAATAAGAGAGCAGGCAGACCGTCCAAAGTCACTATTTTTTCGGACAATTTCATTCCTAACTTTCTAACTTTTTATCAGATTTTTTTTTAAGATTTATGGCCATTAATTTATATTAATTGATAATCAATATAATATAAGTGTTGCTCAGAACAGGAAGCGAACCACTGATCTTTTTGTACGTGAAGCGAGACCTCTACATCCAGCCACCAAGGAATAGGACAACAATAAAAATAATAATTAAAAGAAGTGCATTAAATCATATAAATCATTCATTGAAGTATGAATGCACATGGGATTAGAATTTCAACTTGGACCCTTTTGTTCCTAAAAAAAAAAAATAGGATATAAAATATAATAAATAAATTGATAAGATTACTTTATAAAATAGGGGGTAGATGCTAATTCATTGCTCTTGTCCACGAAAACATGAGCTGTGAATGAACCCTCACTCGTACTAGGAATAGATTTTTTTATAAACAATTAAATCAAATGTTTTTTTTTTTTTTTAATAGTTAATCCTAATTAAAAAAATAATAAAACGTTAGTACGTAATAATTAAACAAAAAGGGCAGGTGTTTTTAACTATTAGTCAGGAGAGAATGGGGAAATATGAAACCAATTGGAATAATTTGGTTTAAAATGAGAGAGAGAGAGAGACGTAATCTATTTTAAAGCTAGCTACTAGGCTACTAATTGAGAAATGGAAATTGCCTGTCTGTCTAGTTTTGATGAAATTTTATCTGACATTCAAACTCTTCTGCTTAATGCAAAAACGGAAAGAGAGAGAGAGAGAGAGAGAGTTCACTCTCGGTTTAATCAATTTAATAAATAAATAGTATCTAAATTTGTATTATGTGAAAGAAAAGGAAAAAAACTGGTGTGCTCCGCCTATAACGGACCGTCTTAAAGAATTGTTTTCTAAATTAACATAATGCAGGGATTGTTAACCGGGAGGGGGGTCCCGAAAGGATCTCAAAAATTGTTAATTTTTATGATTTTAATGTTTTTTTTTTTTTTTTTTTTTTTTTAGCTTCTTCGTCCTTATTTATTTAAATTAATTGGTAGCCAATATATTAATATAGAATATTTTTATCTCTCAGAACGGGAAGCGAACCAATGGTCTTTGGTACCTGAGGCGAGACCTCTACCTCTGCCTCAAGAGACATAATTTTACGATAAAATAATATAAAAATATTTTTAAAATAATTCCGTTGATTTCTATTCCAGAACGTCCGAATTTAATAATAATCTCGATGAACTCGATTCCGATTAGCACGGTTTTCGAGTTAACGCTGCAAATTAAATGCAACCTTTTCTTCTTTTTTTTAACCCCTTGATTTAACAAATAAGAGAGAGAATTGAAAAACCCTGAGGCTATTGCACTTTATATGGCATTTATTCAAATAGCACGGTGTTTTACTTGGATTAATTACTATTATTAAACGAGCTAATCGTGCATAAGAGAGAGACGTTATTAAAATTAAAATTTATCTTATGCCACAAATTTTTATCTTTGTATAATGGAGCCTGAGGATGGTCCCTAGCTAGAACCGAAACATTGATCTTTTTCGAATAAATCAAATTGGCCTGATATTTCGGTTTTTCTCTTTCTCTACTTCAAACTTCATCTATTGTCGGCTCTTATTTTAATAATAAAAAAAAAATCTTCAGGAAAAAAGAAAATTCCAAAATTAGTATGATTATAATACCTCCATTAACTAGAGTCATTTAAAAACAAATTGATGGTCGTAAACTATTTTATATTTAGTTCAATTTGACTTTGAAATGTACATTATATTCAGAGTGACCCATCCAATATTGAGCAGCCCTTAGCCTTGCTTGTGGCAGCTTCTCTTTAACTATGTTTAAATTAAACGAATTTTTCCCCGCATTTAACTTTTACAAAAAGAGAGAGATTGTTATTGATTGATTATTGGTGAATTTTCTCTCCTTATTTGTGATGACGTATTCATTTTTTTTTTTTTTTTTGCTGAATTAGAAAGCAGGGCACGTAGGTAGTGATCCACACTAATCCCACCCCATTATTATCTCTTTCTCTCTCTCTCTCTCTCTCTCCATCATTTATCATGGGGAGTCTCGATTATTTTGGACCAGCGTCGTGGGAATGATCGTCGCCTCTCCCTCCTTCCCTGACTGACCTGATTCCACTTTAAATACACACCAGCACCAATTGTGGCGTCCGTTTTTACGATTCTATAAATTTTATAACGGACCCTCTCTCTCTCGTTAAATTTAAGCTCTGTTTTAGGGTTTAAATAAATATTTAAGAGGTTTTGGATCAAATCTCTTCTCTATTTTATTGTTATTGGGAATTAAAACAACTCAGGCGAACGCCTAAGTGGGGGAAAATAAAAAAAATTTTGTCGGTTAAATAGTCTTCAACAAGTCGATCGGTCTATGCCGAGCGGTCAACTTTGCTGACCATTTTCTCAATAATTGTGGACTTTAAACGAGATTCTTAATCATGTAAAAATATATTTAATTTGAATTAATATATTTAAATCTCACATTTATTATTTAATGAAAATTAAATTTTAATTAACTATATTCTTTGCTTTTGATTATTGATTTCAATGATTATTAGGAATGCTCCAAGTACAATTTAAAATACATTTCTTAACAAATTTAGATACAAATGTTATATATCATTTTACTTCGGGGGGAGGCTAATTTCAGAATATATATTTAAAAAATACGGTATAAATGTAATGTAAAAAAAATATCCCCCTCTTCTTAATATACTGATTGTTTATCAAAAAATCATCCATTCCTCGGGATTTAGGTCGATTTTATACGTGCAAAATTTCAAATATGAAATGCCCTATCCCTTGGAGCAAAAGTCTCGCCTTACGTACCAAAGATCAATAGTTCACTTCCTGCTCAGAGCGACAAATTTAAATTATATTAGCTGCTAATAAATTTAAATGAATAAGTCTAAATGGCTTCAGATGCTGAAAAATATTTATTTTTTTTGCGCGAAATTACGACACAGACTTCCATAAAGTACTCAAATGAACTCGGAGCAATAATTCAATTTCGATTTTTTTTTTGCCATTATCTACCTAACCATCGATTGGTCGGCAAAGTTAAAAATTAAATGTATCAAACTCACGATTATCTTTGTATATGGTAAATGAAGACCGAGCCAGTTGGCCTTTTTTTTTTAGAATGAAAGAGATAAAAAGAGGAAAAACTTTCCTCTCTCTGATAATTGGATAATTATTATTTAAACAATAAAATGACATTTGGTATTCTCAAAGGGCCCAAGTAATTGAATAGAATTCATTTGGAAAGCCATTATTATGCTAATCTATTGATTGGCAGTTAGTCAATTAGTTTTTTGCATTTATAGCTATGTCAGGGATAGTTTTTAATTTAATTTCCAGATGAGAAATTCACCCCCCCCCCCCCCCCCCCACCCACGCAGAAGTTCAATCAATTTCTTTAAGTGTCAATTCAATTTTGTTTTTAAGTTCATTGAAATCAAATTCCTAAGAATATATAAATAAAATTAATTGAATATTTAAAATAAATAACACCCTGTCTCTTGGTGCAGAGGTAGAGCTTTCGCCTCACATACCAAAGGTCAGTGATTCGCTTCCCGTCCTGAGCGACAAAAAATTATTTCTATTATATTGGCTACCAATTAATAGAAATAAATCAGGACGGAGTCTAAATGCCGAAAAAAGACTTAAAAAAAAAAATAAATAAATAACAATAACAATATTTATAAAAATTTCCACAATTCGTGAAAAAATGAGCCACAGCTCGGTGGTATAACAGACAGAGATCCTGGTTCATTTCTGGGTTAGGACAATTTTTTTTTTTCCTTCCACAAATCAGAGTTAATAAATATTAGTTCTATGTATGTAAATATCATTATTTATAATATTTAATTTGGAAAATTTTTTAAAAATATTTTTCGGCATCTGAGGCCATTTAGACTCCGTCCTTATTTATTTCAATTAATTGGTAGCCAATATAATTTAAATTTTTATCGCTCAGGACGGAAGCAAACCACTGACTTTTGGTACCAATGAAACCAGAACTTTATCTCTGTTATATATATGTAAATTTTTTTCTCTTAAACGGCTATAACGATATTGATGAAATTTTATGTATTTACTATTTCGGGGGCGCGGAATCGGTCTCATTTTTAGAAAAAAATATTTAGGTTGTTTCTGTTTGGTGGAAAGAATGAGCGTATATTTAGGTCTCATATCAAATTGCAAAGATCCTAGATTTGAAAGCTCTGAATTAGTGATCCTTCTTGAACATTAAAAAAACCCCACTTAACACATCCCAGAAACGACTTAATAAATCAATAATTGAAACATTAAACTATTAATAATTTATGTGCGATTTAATTAATTCAAATTTAAAAATATATTAATGAAAAATAAAATTTTTTAAGTCAATTCACATGCGAGAAAATATTTAGATTTTTTTTTATACTTCAAATGAATTATTTTATATTTTCCCGGCCACACATGTTCCTCTCATTTTGTTTTTCTTATATCTCAGCCCCCCCCCCCCCTCCGTCCCTCAGTGCAAGATTTTTGAAACTTGGCAAGAAATTCAATCAATTAAAATTTGGATCGGATCAACGATGTTGGCAATTTTTTGACATTCATATTCTTAGAATAGAGTTTAGATTTGAATTCCCAGCGATGAAAGAGATACGTGATGGGGCCGTATTCGATGTAGAAGACGGAGGAGTTGTTAGAAATAAAATAAAATATTCACTCCGTTTCTCAAGACCAAAAACTGTTAAATATTGGAAAATATTCTAACAATATTTTATATATAACAGAGTAACATCGATGTGTATTTGAAAAAAAAAAAAATTTATTTGGCCTTGAGGAAGGGAGTGAATTGCGCCGGAAACGTCAACCAGAAATGTAATTAATTAATTTTTCTGGTTGCATTATATTTCCTTCGTATTTTAATTCTCTTTGAAATTACTATCGTCGCCGAGATCTGGAGTTCAAAGCCCCTGTCGATGATTATCATGGGTTTGAGAGGATGCGATTGTCATTTGGAATTCATCAAATATAATGGAAAATTTTTAATTTAAATTACCATCATGACTCTCCCTCTCTTTTTTAATAATAAAAATAATACTGTTACATTTGGTATAACAAGTGTTTTATAAACGGCACATCTGTTGAGAGAGGAAATTAAACAAGCCGAAACATAATGGTGGCTTCAATTAAAAAATGAAAAAAATGAGGATCAAAAATTTCAATTCTCATTTTTTTCAACCAAAAAAGGTCAGGTCGTTTCGTGAAGCTTTTCCTATAAATATCTAACGATCCTTCATTCCCCTGTGAACTATATACTATGATAATAAATAGCCGCATTATCTATCATTTTTGAATATTTTTATGATTTTGAAGGTGAGAAAAATTTTAATTGAAAAATTAGCCACAACTTTTTATTGTAAACAAATTTTGTAGAAATCAAAAAAATTTGTTAGAAATTAAAAATTGTTATTTTGTTTAGACTTAATTTCATTTTAAATTTAGATATTTGAGGGAAATTGAATTGGAAAGTTTTTTTTTTTTTTTATTTCTCCAATAAGGGCGCTATTGATTTTTTATTTAAAAATTTTATATGAAAGTTTTTGATCTAATTATCTATCTACTATTGTTAAAAGAGTTTATCTTATATATATGAGTGTATGTAATTTTTCTTGAAAACGGCTGTAACGATTTTAATGAAATTTGGTGTATTTACTCATCTTTAGGAAAATATATTCTGTTTGGTGGAGTCCGTTTTTAATGAATGACCCTATCTTTATGTCTTGAAAGCTGTTAAATATTGACTCTTCCTGTCCTGCGACGTTTGGACTCCAGCTACTATTTAGAGATCTATACTCAGAGCTACCTGAGAGATCAGAGGTCCGCTGAGAACCACTGATAATGATTCTGCATTTATTATTAGCATATATAATTTTTACGTTGTTGCTCAAATATTTGAGAGGAAATCTCAATTTAGCATAAATAATAAAAAAAAAAAACTTTTAATTCTAAATTACCATAATTTGTAGCTCCTTCCCTACTCTCAAAAGTTTTTGTACCCGTAGAGAGAGAGAGAGATATGAAATATTTCTCTCTGGCGTTAAAACATAAAGTTGTTGGTAGGGAAAATCCACAACTATATCAATTATTCTTCAATGTCGGGTGGTGGCCATTTGGAAAATGTTCGTTATCTCATGGAGACCTCTCTCTTGTCTTTTACACTCTCTCTTTCTGTGCGTTAATAGATGAGAGAGAGAGAGAGGGAATGGTAGCCAGTGCAAGCAAGCATTTCCTCCAGCAAACGACGTCGGCGTCATCGTCATCATCATCGTCGGCGTCGTCATCATGAAAAACACACAAAATTAATCTCTAATATAAATAAAAGCACAGTTTCTGTTTATTCCCTAGCAGTTTAAATGAAAAAGGTTCATTAATAGTGTGTGGTCTTAACGCTCGTGATAACAATAAAAGCCACTTTGTAATGACGTCATATGCCATGAGTTGCAGAAAGTAGTTGGTTTTGGCTTGTAAAGATGCCAACCAACTCACTTATAAATTGTTGGATTAATTGCTTCAGAGTGGGAGAGACGACCACGCACGCGCAGTTGCCTCTTGAGCAATTAATCGAAAAATTCATAACTTCCTGTATGAATGAATTTATCCTCTGCATCTCCACAAATTCAGAAACTTTCTCTTTCATCTTTAAGTTTCGTAAATCCAAGGAATTCATTGGAAATCAATAAGTTAGAATATATATATTTTTTTTTTAATGCGAAATATCAATTCAAGAAGTTTTAATAAAATACCGACCCTGATTCTTTGATAAATAAAATTTAATAACGTTTACCATCAAGGTCGTATAAATTATTATTTTCATATTTCCAACAATAATCATTGTTTCGATATAGAGATGGTTCAATGAGAATTGACTTGAAGACCACCAATAAGAAGACAATTTTTTTTAATTTTTCGCATGTTTTTATGTTTCATCAGAACCTGATTGTTATATAGTAAAAGGGCAATTAGGGTTGTTATTATTGTATATACATCCTGGTGACGTAGAAGGGCTCAATGATTTCTTTATCCAATCCATTTTAAAAAAAAACGCATTTTTTTAGTTGCATTTGTCAGAGTTTCTGAGTTGGTCACTAGAGGAGATCAGTGTCAATAAATATTTTATTGAGTCCCTTTAAATAGGTTTTTATCTAAAAAAATACAAACAAAATGGTTAATAAAAATTTTATATGAATAAAACAATTTGATTATTTCACTAAAGTTAATAGTAAAAGAAATATTTTGATGTTCCAGTTGTGATCTTCAAATGAAGTACCCCTGTCTGGTTTTAATATAGTGTTTTGTCATTAGAAATGAGCTTGTATACAAAATTGCACATCTCTAGCCACTCAGGTAGGCGTAGAAAAATGAATGATAATAAATTTGAAAAAGGGCCGTCCATTAAAGTCTCTTCTGATCCGTCTAATAACAATTTGCATTAGATGGATAATAAAATAAAATTCTATTAAAACCCGCAAATTAATTAGCGCATGCAAATTTAATTAGAAAATAAACAGCTCATTATTTAAATAATCATCTCCACCAATTATTTTAGTGGGGGGAGAGAGGGGCAAACTATTCCCCTCTTGTAATTAATTAATAATAAAAATATGGTGTGACTAAATGCACAACACCCCAGATTTTATTTAATTCATGAAAGTTTGATGGTGTTATTTTAAATGGGAAGAAAAATTTAAAAAAATTTTAATTTGCCAAATTTAATTTGGATATTTTAAAAGAATAAGAGAGAGCAATCGTAGTGTGCAGTGAGTGGTCCATCATGGGGCAATATGTAAGCGAAGTGGAAAAAGATTAATACATCTAAAAGATTTTCTAATTTATTTAATGAACAGACAATTTAATCAAAATCGTTAGAGCGAACTTCTAAAAAATTGAAAAAAAAAAAAAAAAAACTAAAAAAGGACATCACTGATGTACGACTACTCTTTCGCCGATTTTATTTAAAAGCTTCGAGGGTACCTAGCTTAAATAAAAAATTTCAGTCTCGTACGTTTTTTGAGATATATTGTTCACACACACACACACATACGAATCATTTTGCGAGATATATTTTTTAGACTCAGGAGACTTGAAAACGTATATTTCCGTTGAAATCTCGACGCCGATTTCAATACTTTCTCACGAGATATTACATTACATATATATATGTAAGAGAAATTATAAAAAATATTAAATTTCCAATTAACTTGGATTTCCTGTTTTGTGGAGATACAAAGTGTGTTTGTGTGTTTGTTCGGGATCTCCTCCTGAACAAAAAACTCTTACGGGATACAATTTTATGGGGTTAAATATCAACCCTTAGGGCCGTGTTTCTCAACCCTTAAGAGGGCGTGAAGAAGAGATTGGCTTTAAATATAAACGAAAAATATATTTTTCTTTCTAACTTTTGGAGAATAAATATATATATTCTATGACTGGACCTTGAGTCCTGAAATGTCTTTGGAAACGTCATCTAAAAGGAGTTTTTGTATATGTGATTTTACTCCCTTCTTCCCACTGTCCCTTAGAACCCTTGTTGCCTGATCTTAGGGTCAATGGATTGCTTCCCGTCATGAGCGATAAAATTTATTTAAATTAAATTGATTATCAATTAATTTAAATAAAAGTACAGATAACAGTTATTTTTCTCAAAAAATTAGAAATGTTGCGAATGTCTAGGTGGCCTCTGATGCCGAAAGACAAGCGTCAAACGATTTTTGTCAAAATCACTGAAATCAATTAATACTTCCGGATTTAAATCTCAGGTTCCATTCCTTCAATGGCTAATTAAGAATAACGCAACAATAAAAGATGATGGAAATTTTCATTTTATTTAGATGTATATATTTTATGACGTCATTATATATAAAATTCGCAATGCACGTTTATAAGAGATATTTTCCACTCGGTTAGAAATTCAATATTACGTCTATTTTTTCTCCTTTTTACAAACATTAAATTCTCGTTAAAGAGACATTCTTTGGCTCGGGAAACTATCTAGTGCAGATTCTGATCGTCATGCCTTTTTTTACGGCCCCCTCAAGGTAACAAAATCCCAACCATCCAAGTTGACATATTATGAAGAGAGGAAGAAGAGAAGTTGCTTTGAAGTTGTATGAGCGCTTTTACAGGCAGGCGACGTAATTACCTTGCCTCTCTCTCTCTCTCTCTCTCTCAAAGTGAATTGCAAATCCATTTTTGCTGACTCTTCAAATCTCTGCTCCATTCACTGGCAGATCTCCTTTCTTCTTCAGTCTCATTTGCTTTTTGATTGAATTCACTGCAATTTTCCAGGAAAAAGTCTTTCTCTTATTTAGGGAATTAAAATCCAGAATTCAGCTCGCATCTCTTCAAATATATATACTAGGAAGAGTAAATTAAAATAATTCATTTACCTCATTTCATTTAGACCGGATAGTCTTACTAGGATCCCCTTTTATTTCGTAAACGGAGACACGACACACACCTCAAACCCAGCCATCTATTGGCACCCCATGAAGTTATTTGATTTCCTTTCTCTAAATACTCCTATATTGAATTCCAGCCGAT
>JAAAKE020129360.1:0-14545 GCA_010014785.2 Anisolabis maritima | reverse complement strand
TTAATCGGCTCCTCTTTTATAAGTTTAATAAGTTTTTTTTTTTTTTTTTTTTTTTTTTTAATAAGATATTAGTAAGTAAATGACCTAAATGGTCAACATTTTAATATCTTATTTATTTTATTAAAATGTTTAAGGTGTAGGCTGATTATTAAAAAGATGTCGCAAATTCCTATTGATTGATAAAAGATCTGATAATCACGTGATAAATTAAAGAGAAACAAAATTTATATACAGTGTATCAGTAAAGAAATGAATGGACCCAAAGAAATTTTAATCAATTCAATGATAATCCCGTTGTTCATTAAAAATTTCTGATGATATTATTAATAAATTTAATAATCAACGATAAAAACTGACACTAAATTAAAATGCTTCGAAGCTTCTTTAGAGCATTAATTATAATAAAATAAAACTCTGTCTCGTACTGTCCTTAGATGGTTCAATGTAATATTTTTTCTTTACTTCCAAATTAATATAAAAGTAAAAATAGTAATTAATAAAAAAACATGAGGATTGCTAATTAAGAAAACGTTTAACGCAAGCTCCCTAATAATTAACTAAGAGAGTTAGAAGTTTTCCCGGAAAAAAAAATAACTATAATATAGAATAATAATATTTAAAAATAAAAATAAGTATTTCACTAGAATAATTTATTTTTATATTTTCTTAAGAAATTAAATTGAATTTGCAAATTAATGATAAAATTAGTGTGACATGTTTTTATAATCTAACCGGGAATTAATTACAAATCAAGGAATTTCCATAAATGATTAGTAAATCATGAGATCCCAAACTTTTTAATAAATTTTATGTTCATTTCTTTATTGGTGCAATGTATATTAACTCAAAGTATCGCATGCATAAAACACCCACGTACCTAAAGTGTGACAGCTTTAGCTTCCAAAGATTCTCAAAATCCAGCTGATGAAACTGGTAAAAGTAACACCAAAATAATTAATAATTATTAAAAAACCTTAATAATATAAAGTATATGCGGTGATCTTAAGTTATTGCCGTTTTCAGTGGCTGAGAGGATATTTTTCAGTAGAAATTAACAATAGGAATTCTTTTTTTCATGGCATTATCATGTGGCTATCAAAAAAATAAAGGATTTCAATGTTCGGAAAATCCTAGAATTTCTAAAATTAACAAGATGTTCCAAACAGAGAGTCCATTTTCTGGTCAACAGAACAAGACCCCTTCAATGATGCCAAAAATCCAAAATAGTGTTCAGATATAGTCTCATCAATTTTAAATGACACCTGGTCAATTATTAATGGGGAGGATTTCTGCTTTCATCCCAGGAGAAACCATGAATAATTAAGTTGGATAAATTGCCATTAACTGAAATTCAGAATATTTTTGGATAAAGTTTCAAATTAAATGCCATTTTCGGTTGATGGATTAGAAACATTTATTTCTATTTCGTCATTATGTTTACCCGTTTGTAGATTCAAAGATAAATATTATAAATAACTTTGGGAGCACTTTTTTCGGGGCAACTTAGAGAAACAGCCCGACTAAGACTAAGGGTGCGGCGAAGTGAAGCACAGATACAGCCAGATCAAAATACCTCATTATTAAGATATAAATTTATATTATTTTTGGGATATGTGAAAAGAGAGGAAGTCAGCCAATAGGGTAACCTCTATCGAAATAAAACTCCCAAAATGTAAAACGTTACGGCTTTTATTAAATAACGCCATCATAAGTCACTAGAGCTGAAATGAACAACAAAATTAAAAACACAACATTTTACAAAATAAATTTTAAATAATAACCTACAGTGTATGCAGACTCAATGTATAAGACAATGAGTTGCAGATAGAGTTGTATATTTCAATGCACAAATATATATAATATAGAAAGTGTACATAGGTATAGTAATGCTCATCAGTGTTGATATGGCGAAGTCAGAATAAATAAAAATTTTTTTATCAAATAAAAGCAAATAAAATAAATATTGGAATCAACTAACTTGATGAGATCGCTGACCCATAATACAAATATAAAAAGCCGAAATCTTATTAACTAAATCATTTATTTGACCCCAAGAAAATTATATAGTACACTCTCTATATTATATATATATATTTTTGTGCATTGAAATATACAACTCTATCTGGAACTCATTGTCTTATTAAATTTATTTTGTAAAGGTGTTGTTTTTTAATTTTATTGTTCATTTTAGCTCTAGTGACTGATGATGGCGTTATTTAATAAAAGCCGAAACGTTTCACATATTGGGAGTTTTATTTCAATAGAGGCTATCCTAATGGCTGACTTCTTTTCTTTTCACATATCTCTGATCTACGGACAGCTACCTATCTCATCGTGAAGATTTATATTATTTTTTAATCTGAATAGGATTTGGTACCGGGAAGTAACAATTTGTAATAGGGCCTTGTAGTATATTTCAGCTTTCAAATTATGGGGAAGAAAAGTGTAGGAATGATGAATAAGAATGAAGTTTTGAAAATTCATTGAAAGGAAAGTATAAAATGATATTTTATTCAGTTTTCAAACTAAACTGTCAACTATTATTGCAAAATAGGCAAATTCTTAATATAAATAATTTTTTTCAAAAACAGCAATACTCTTAAGATAACCCACAAAATATGTTATACTTACGAGTATATTTCCAATTCGATGAAATATTTTTGATTTCTTCAGTCATCTATTGTCTTATATTTATAATAATGATTATAAAATTTTAGTGGACTGATATCAAATAATTAAAAATGATTCGGAACACTAGATTTAAAACAAAAATTGTTTTAAGAAACAAGCGTATTCTATATACAAAATAGAATTTTATAAATATAAATAGTGATAATACCAAAAGTTAATCATAATTAGAAAAGCCGAGAAAAAAATCAAATGAGTGTCGATAGAAAGAAGCTTCGAGGATTGAAAGAAAAAGAATGAGAAAAAGAATACAGGGGAGAAGAAAATATTAAATATTTAGTTTTAAAATGCTTTCATTAAAAAAGCTCCCGTAATTTGTTCAATTGTCAGTTATTGGTGATTAGTTGAGTTTGAAAAAAAATTTTAATTTGTTTTCCTCCTTTGAATAATAAATTCTAAAATTATTATTTTTTAAATTTTATAGTCTCTTTTAAGATAATAAAAAAGTATAAATTAGAAATCAAAAATAATTTTATTAATGCCTATTTATATAATTTGGCTATTGTCTGGTTTGAACCGAGTTTCAAAATATTGCTCATCCCTGGTCGTTAAAATAAATTAATTAATAATTGATTAAAAAAAAAGAAAATGAAAAAAAATTTAGGTATAAACTTATATTCGTCCGGTTAAATTTAAATTTAAAACATCTCTGTTAGAGGTGGATAAATTTTTGCCTAGACGTATATTTTAACTTGTGTGGATTTTAACTAAGGATGATTAGCATTATTGCTCTATCCCCTCAACTAATCACCTCCTCATGAAGTGGGTATACAAACTAAAATAAACAGGTTCCATGCCCAAGAAAAAAAAACTGTTTCCAGTTTTCTTAGTAAAGGTTAGGCGCTGAGAACGTCTACTTCTTTTTTTAATGAACAAAGATGGAAAACCCCAGAATTTTAAGTGAACTAAAGTAAGAATATCTGCTTGAGGCAAATTGAAATTCAAGTATTCAAAGTAAAATTCAAAAAAAGGGGTAATATGTGCAACATCATTTAACCAGAATCTCTTATTATATTTATTTATCTTTATTGGAGAAACGAAAATCTAAATTTCATGTGGAGAAGTCGATGCGTATCGCGATAATCAAAAAAGGAAACTAGTTTAGGCTAGGTTGTTAATTTAATCAATAAAAGCATGAAGAAATTTATTAAAAATTACTGAAACTAAATCACAAGTTTACTAGGATCTATTAATATAACAACTGTGGAAGCTTCAACTCCAAAATTAGGATCTATTAAAGTTTCAAGTTTACAAATAAAGCAATCATATGAGATAAACAGCCGAAGCAAGAGATTGTCTCTCTCAAACACGAAGACAAAAATGGAAAATGAAAATGTTGTCGCACGCGACAAACTTGATAGAAGAGACGAAACTATTCTGTTTAAATTATTGTGTAGAATGTGATAAAAATGGGCAAGTGACTTTTTAGTTTGACAGTAAGTTGAGAAAAGCAAAGGAAATTATTTTTAATTTTTTTATAGATAAATTTAAAAAAACGGGCGAATATAACGATAGACCCAGAGAGACCTACAATAAGGATCAATTACAAAAAAATTCTTCCAAGCTTTTTTTTAATACATTCCTAAATATGCAATTTCATATTTTATGACAAAACATTTTTTCAATTTAAAAATAAATTAGATGAATTTGTTGGACTGTCTAATGCAGGGTTTCCCAATCATTTTATGTTCACGGCGCCTTGGAATATTTTACGACGGCCCCAGATTATTAGGTATCTTTAATGACCTTAACAAATTTCAGTATAAATCCTATTATACTATTGATTTAACATTCAATAAAATTTTTAGGCAAACCTACATTTTCCCTTAAAAGTAAAAGTAATTAATTTTTGTTAAAAACAAAAAATTTATTAAAATTTTCTCTTGAAAGCCATTCACGGTGCACCAGGACGCCCCGACGACATACTGTGGGGACCCCTGGTCTAATGAATAATGCAAGAAGAATATCAAATAAGATGGAGATCGTTTTCAGGCCAATTAACAACAATTATTACAGATATGTGCCCAAGTTTTAGAGATTAAATGCCTCCCTTTTCAAGATCTTAAATATATATTATTATTAGAAGAGTACATGAAAAAACTCCCATACATTATAGTGTGTAATTTTATTACTCCCACTGCGGCGTTATTGTATAAATTTTTCCCTCCTTTTTGTTATAAAAAAATAGGATTATTCGGACGCCGTGATACAAAAAGAAAGAAATAATGCCCTGAGTTGTTAAATATTATTCATAAATTGCCTTTATTTTATGCAAAAAAAGAAGAGTAATTGATTCATTTATATAAAAAAATGAAAGAACACAATATTTGTCATGATATCCATGTGAAAATATAATCAATAAATCAAAACAAATGAATGAATTTTGGGCTGGGTTTCAATTTCTTAGACTTTTGTGCTTGTTACTAAAGAAGGATGAATTACAACTTTCTTTCCCCAAGGAGGAGACAATTTGAATAATTTTTTGCAATACCCGATTTATATTGAAATGAAGTTCGAATTCGAAAGTCGATTGTTTTAATCCGCTTAGCTAAGTGCTCGGATACAACTTGAGGCATTTATATTTTTTCTTTAATCAAGTCTAAATTCAATAAAATTAACCAATTTTGCAGAGTGAGAAGGTTGTTTTTGCAAATTAACAATGTCAAAAAACCAACTTACATTCATTTCGTCTCTACAAATGAAGTTAAGAAAAAAATATATTAAACAAAGATAATGTTATATAAAAATTAATAAAAAAAAGGTGTGAGCACAAGAAGAAATTATAATAAGACATAAGATGAAAAAATAATTTTTTTTTCAATAATAAAATAAAGAGAAAAGATTTACACAATGGATAGAAATAGATGATTTTTTTAGAAATGGTTCGTTGAATCCTACCTTGAGGGACCAAACCCTTATTATGAGAACTTTCTGCTGAAGAGTGACTCACTGTCATTTTTCGCTGTTCATGTTTCCTCTCTTTGTTTTCCGACGATGATCTAAAAAAATTAAATTAAAATTATCCATTAATAAAAACAAAGAGTGATTTTATTATTATGATTTTCTCAACATTATTACAAGTGATTCAAATGAGTTATAACAAATATGTAAAATACAGTATACTAACTTACTTTTCAGTCAATTTTCTTCTCTCCTTTTTTTGAGCATAATCGCTATGTTTTGAAGAGGGTGACGAAGAAGATCTATTAACATAATAAAATATTTATTATAATATTTAAATATATTTAAATTATTGTAATATACAATTTATAAGATTAGGAAAAAAAGAGGCAGGAAGGTACATTTACTAGAAAAGTTTTGGCATAAAATTATTGGAATTCTCAGTCAAGTCAATAAAATTTAAATAAATTTTATTGCTCAGAAAGGGAAGAGAACTAGCCCTTAGATCATGAAGATCATGAGTTTTATCTTTGCTTTATGTAACATGGACAATAGGGAATTTGATAACAAATTAAATTTCTTAAAAACCATTTATAAAGCTTTTTTATATGTCAATATTTTTTTAATTAAAATTAAATATCTAAGAGATTATTTTAAATAAAAATATCAAGTTGTCCATTGATATGAAATTGAAAATAATAAAATACCTTTCGCTTAATTTTCTCCTTTCCTGTTTTGGAGAAACTCTGCCTTTTGGTGATGGGGTTTCAGATGACCTAAAAAATATAAAACTTATTATAATTTCACATGTTTTGTTTATAGTGAAAAAACCTTATGTGAATATCTCGAAGATTACTGGATTATAATAAATTTTCACTGGAAAATTTTTAAATTGTTTAAAAAAATTTTTTGACACTGAATCTTTGGTGTTTTTAACATGAAAAATGCGTCTTTAAAAAAAAATTTAAAAATTTTCAAAATGTTGTATAATATATGATTCATGATATACTATCAGAATTAGAATTAATTCTAATTTATTATGTTAGGCAATCTAATAAAAAATAAAAAATTGCATAGAGTTAACTATAGTAAATTTCTTAGTTTTTTTTTTTTGAGGTCGCAAAATACAATATAATGTTTGATATTCTAATGCTGATGAAGTATAAACATGTATGTTATTATCTTACCTTGATATAAAGACGATTTCATTTATATCTGGACATTTCTTTTTTGAACAATTCGTTAATATAAATATAAACATATATAATTAATGAAAATAAGGAAAGACTTAAGAGGTAATACGTATATATATTAATGTGTTAAAATTTGACATGAAAGAAACAGGAAATTTTTTTTAAGATTTGCAAGGAAAAATGGAAGGAAGAAATAGTGTAATTATGATAAAAAATTATATATCTAGTTATTACATTGATAGTTGGGAAGGAAGAGGAGACCAACACAGTAAAATCTCAGATATGGACTATAGACTATATACAAGGAATCAATTCCTGGAATATATGAAGGAAGTTAATTTATATATACTTATTCGATCCAATAATTTTTAAAAAAAACTAGGTGGCAAGAATGTCAAGAGACTTGACTTTAAATACGAGTAGTAACGCAACAATGAACCAGCAACCTTGGTTAAAGTTAAAACCTGAAAATTACAAACATCTCCTCATATAGGCGGATTTGAACCCGAGTTGCCTTCTACTCAGGATTATCATCTTAACTGCTTTATTCGCTCGGCTAATCGCCTCCTCAAAAGCAAAACAATACCCACATGCAAAAGTGCTCTATTTATGAATAGATAAGGTAGATGCACAAGTGCCTGACCATGTACTTAAGACTGACCACTAAATATGTATATTCCAATATTTAAACAAGCATAGTAGTTTCAAGTCTTAATTTTTGGTTACTTAGACACTAAAACATACTATAGAAGACTGTGGATAGGCAATTGGTAACAGTGCAAAATGATTGATAATCAGCCACTTTGAATGTTGAATGGTAGCAGTGGAAAAAGCTAAGGATCATTTTGCTAAGCTCTTTAAAAAAAAGTATTTTAATTTTGAACTTTATTTGTGTATCTAATTCTCATCTGTAATAATGTTAAATTATGTATAACCACTGAGGTAATTCATATAATTTCAAAATCAGTGTTAGAGGGTGGGAGTCAGTTAATGGTACAGATTTCATGGCTTGACTCCAGTACCTGACCATATGACAGGGTAAGTATCTCTTTATGAAATTGAAGAGATATGTGATGCATAGTAGCATGGAAGTAACATAGGAATAGGAGAAATTGCTGCGTCATTTCACATTAAGGATTATGTTATTGTTGAATATGAAGGAGAATATTTTCCTGGTCAGATTATAGCAATAAGAAATTCTTTGAAGTCCAATGAAGCTGAATACATTATATCCTCTAATGCAAATATTTCGAATTGCCTCAGCAATTCATCTTCAGTGCAGATCTATTTAACATCAAAATGTACCAAAGACAAATATAGTAAGGGGTAACATTATTAGTTTTTAATATAGGAAATTTTACTTACAAGTTGTGGACTATTGTCTTAATAAAATTATGAACATAAATTTGTAAGTAAAATTTTCTATATTAAGAATTAATTAAGTTGCCATTTATTATATTTAGCTTTTGTACATTTTGATTGTTAAATCGGTCTGCACTGAAGATGAATTGCGTAGGCAATTCGAAATATTTGCATTAAAGTTTGTTTGTTGAACTAAAAGCAGCTGGTTTTTTCTCTATTTGCCTTCATAGGAAATAATAATTTTTGTAAAATGTTTTGTAAAATGTTTTGCTGTATTGAATACTTTGTATTTACTCATAAATAAATGTGTGTAATCATTGAATTCAGTAGTTATAAGCTATACCATATCTTTTGGTTTTTATCACCACAAAAGCATGGTTACCTGGAATTTTCAGCTGGAGAATTAAAAGGAACAAAAAAAAAAATCAAAAGTAAAGAGCACATTAATTAATTTTAGAGATGGTCGGGTACTGGAACAAAAGTGGTCATGGTTAGAGACAGGAAGAAAATTTGCGGTCAGGTTCAACATCGCACATTAAAAAAAAAATATATTTCTTTTGAAACTATTTAGCATCTTCGATTTTTAAAAATTATCATCAATAAAGAAGTAAATTTGCTTTTCACTGACATATTTCTTAGTTTCGTAGAATATTTTGCTTAAAAAAAATTTGAGAAATAAAGTTGTTAGATTATCAGGCACTGGTGCATCTACCTTATATATTATTATTATTTGTGTATTCATTTCTCTCTCATCACATCTGAAGAATAAAAGGGAATGTCAAAGATGTCTCAAAATTATTAATATGATAGTGTACAAATTAAACCAATTATTTATGTCCATATAGACATCTTATTTTGATAATTTGAAATTGAAAGTATCAAGTCTACCTCTAGGTCTAAAAGAGAAGAAGAAAAGACTGGCAAAGAAAGAAAAAAGAAAAAATACAAGTCTTAGCTCAGGTAGGCCGTGGTCGTTGATTCATCTACTCACTAGGTCGGAATCCCTGGGTATCTTAGTCTTCTTAAGTCCAACCCAGATAATCAAAAAAATATATATGTATATATTTTTTAATTGTTCAAAAGAGAAATATATACAATATATATTCAATTTCATACAATCAACTAATTTCATACCAGGTGCAGAAAAAAAGCGACAGCTCTAAGGACCCAGGGCGTCCCACCCAACTATCAGCTGGGAATCAGTCTTTTTCTGTACTTTTCTGGTCCATCCATTCCATCCCTTGAATTCCCTCAAATTAAAAAATATAACACAATTAAATACTAATATTAATTAGAGCTAAAGAAGAAAAGAAGAAAATTAAAAAAGTAGATGGTAAATTCATTTTTTATAAATTCCTAAAAAAAAAAAGTAAATTAATAATATCTTCATAGTGATACTAAATATAGTCTATGAGAAGAGAAAGCAGTAAAAGCTTAGAATTCTCTTATATCATTTCAATGCATATACCTCCATTGCCCTGACGTCGAACTATCATCACTGCAAGATATGATTAGCTGGTGGGCTTGCCTCTAAAGATAAAAACATGTGGGTAGGGAAAGGACCAACATGAAATATATGCATAAAATGATATGATAGTTCTAAACATGAATCCTTTTCTCCTATCTTCTCATTAAATGCATTAATATAATATTTCATTCGTTTTTTTTATAATGAAACAAAGTTATGTAAGTTGAAAAAATGATTAATTTATCTAAGAAAAAACATAGAAATAGAAAGGTATATAATTATTGATTGAAGATGGCGGTCAAGAAATTATTAATATGTTGGAGTTTCAGCTAATAAAAGAATATTTTGCGTAATAGTCCATTTTAATTAAATATTTCGATGTCACTGGGATGAAATCATGCTCAGTACAATAACAGTTGTTTTGTAAATCATTAAATAATTTTATCCAATATATAAAAGTAAGTATTATTTAATATTTTCTCTTGAAAAAGTTGGTGATTTTTAAAACAATGTCACAAGGGACTATAAGTCAATATACCATTTAAGATAACTAATTGCGAAATGTTTGTTTTGACTGGGTTTTGATTGCTGCCTTCCGGACTTGAACCAGGGAACATCCACTTTAGCAGCGGTTATGCTGTCGTTACACCGACATCCCAGCCCAATGAATACATCTCAGGTCGCCATTGTATAAGAGAGAAATTGAAATTTTCTTCTAAAAGTATGTAAGCTAACAAATTTTATTTGAATATTTTTTTTAAAAATTGTATTGATAGAGCTAGCTTACCTACTTTTATAATGGATAGAATTAACGATGATTTGCCAAACAACCGTTATTATAGTGATGTCATTCCATTGACATCGAAATATTTAATTAAAACATCGATGGGCACTGATTAATAATTTCTAATAAGTATTAAGCAAAGGAATTTTTTTCTTCTAGATAAAAAATGTATTTTAAATTGATTAAAATAAAAATGACATAATATGCTATAGAAAGCCTCTTTTATAAACATGAAATTGTTTTTTTTCCTAAATTATGAGGTTTATTTATTATTTAGGTTGTTGTTTTCGAAAAAAAAAAAGTTTAAATATTGTTTGCTTTTAATAGTTCTTATTTATAGTGCTCTTTGATCTGACATTTATTTCAATTATTCACTTTAAAATAATTATAAGAGATAATTTTTTAACATTTTTTAATATAATGAACTTTTTTTGCCAATGAAAATTAAATATATTTTTTATCTAAATAAGAGAAAGAAAGAATTAAACATAGAAATTGTTAAAGAAAAGTAATAGAAGAGGCGAATAGATAAAAAAAAAGAATAAATATTTTTACCTATAATGTGAAGATTTCGATGAACCTCTCCTATAAGACCGCGGTAAAGTTCTTCTTTTGTTTGATGATGTGCGAGAGCTAAATAACAAATGAAATATTATTAAAAAAATTAATTTAAAAGATATAATATATATATAATACACTAGAGTCCCCGAAAAATATTTTTTTAATTTAAATTGACCTCTTTAGTTTGAAATATGGGGGTCAGATCTGAGACTTCACTTTTGGCTACGCCAATGAGACAATATTCTGGTATCTCTTATTTAACTCCGGGATCGATTAAGGAGAGGTTAGGCGTTAAACTCCCCTCCCCCTAATTTATAATTTTTCAACAACATATTACAAACATAAATAATTTCACCAAGTATAAACAAAAAGGCGGTCTCAGAAAATAAAAATATCAAACGAAAGTGAGAAAAAATGGTGAAGTGCAAATGAGCCATTAAAAAAAGTAAATGTCAGAAATGTCTTTTATATGTTTAAAAGATGAATTTCTTCCTACCCGAGGCCCGCCAAAAAGAAATTACAAAATTTCATTTTAATATTAGTCTGGGGCAATTAGGAAATGGCTCACCCTTAAAAAAAGTTTAACCTTTGTTTACCGCAAAGATAAGTAATATGATGAAATTAATAGGTTGATTCCTTCAGATTTTTAAATAAAGAGCCGAAGAAGGATTCAAGAACCCGAGATCTAAAGTGTCACTTTTTATCTATGAATTGATTAATTCAGAAACAAATATTGGATAATAGGGATTTGGGCTGGTTGTTGCCAAAACAATACCCCAAGTCAATATATCGTTTAAGGTAATTGAGTGAAAGAGGATTATTTTCCCAAGGCATGCTTGGTATCTCCCTGATTTGAACCAGGGATCTTCAAATTTCGTAGATATCCTGCCGTTATACCAAATTGGGCTGGGGTACTTTGGTGTTATGGCAGCATATCCGCCACGAAAGTTGATGGTTCCTGGTTCAAGCCGGGAAACACCAAACATACCCAGGCAAAAATATATAAAAAATATAGTTAAAAGAACATATAGTCATTTCCCAAATGGATGAAAATAGATGAATAAACTTTGGAAATATTAAACATTTTTCATTACAGCCGCAACTGTGTTTTTGAATTTTAATTTTTAAATAAAATATTGATAAAAAATTAATCAAAATGTAAAAAAAAAATTAAAATATTTTTAACAGATAATGAGATAAGATGAGTATTATAATTTCATGTAAATATTCAGTGTCAGGGACATCATACTCAGTACATTACATACATATAATGTATATAATATATTTAATGTTTGTAAGTATGTTGGATGTATGGTATGATTGTATTGCAAAACAACTGTAATGTACTGAAGATCGTGTCGTCACTGATACTGTAATTTTTAAATTAAAGGAGGTATCACACTTGTCCTATATTAAGACACGTCGCATCATTCTTTACTATATTTTATTTATATTATTTATAAAAAGAGTTAGTCATTTAGTAGTCAGTTGGATGTTGGTAAAGGAATAAGAAGGCAGACTGCAGCAAAAAAAGAAGCCCTTGGATGCCAAAAGCCGAAAGAAGACGTTTTGGACAAAATGTATTTGTCAGTTATTGGCTTCTTGTGGTCAGGCCCAAAGTTGTCATGATGTAACAATGTATGTATACATATATTATATTTCTATTAAAGTGAGAGTCGTATGGTGGCATGCGAGTATAAAATTATATTCTGTGGTGACTCATTGTAATAGAAATATAATATATGTATACATACATGTTACATCATGACAACTTTGGGCCTGACCACAAGAGGCCAATAAGTGACTGATGGACAAATAAATTTTGTCCGAAACGTCTCCTTTCGGTTTTTGGCATCCAAGGGCTTCTTTTATTGCTGCGGTCTGCCTTCTTATTCCTTTATTAAAGAAAGTTAGGATAGAATTGCGTATCTTCTTGTTTAGGACAAGTGTAAGACCAATCATTCTTTATAAGTAACAATGTGAAGCCCATCCTCTTCCTGATATTATGGCAATGGTCATTTTTAAGTTTATAATAATTTCAATTTGAATATTTAAAAATACATTTATATTAATAATGTATTTTTTTAATAATTAGAAATTATTGAAAATATATAAATAATTTTCTCATTTGCATAGTTACAAATATATTATTAACCTTTTTTTGACATCATGTGGACTAGGACTTCTATTCCGGTAATTTCGTGTTCTTAATTTTGTGTGGAAAGACGAGTCAGAACTAGATGAAGAAGGCATCTATAACAAAAAATTATTTGAAGAAATTAAATAGAAAAAATTATTTATCTAAAGAATTATCCATATTCTAAAGAATCAGAAATTCCGCGAAAAAAAGGAGCAGACGAGGAAAAATCTATGGATGCTATTATAACCACTGAGACATTTCAAGTCAATTTTATTGTCTCTTCATCATATCATAAGAATGGCCAGAGTTAATATATATATATATACTCTGGCCATATATGGTTTGATAATAATAAAAATTTACTAGAAATGCCTCTTTAATTTTAAGCATCTAGAGATATTTTTTTTGGATGCATCTACTCAATTTGAAAATTCACCATCACAGCCAGTTATAAAATTAATTTAAAAAAATAAATAAGTTGAATTAGTTTTAACTAAGATATATGTTGCTTTAATCGACTACTTCTAAATTGTTTACAAAATAAGCTCGAAATAGATATTAAAAAAATTATTTATATATTTTTTTATTTATTTTATCAATAAGGATGGCTTACCTAGTGGACTCGATCTAATGTTTAAAAAATAAAAAAAATGAAATGAAAATATAAAATTATAAAAACATTATAATTTAAAGCTAATTCAATTTAATAAAAAATAATAATTCAAATAATCACAAAAATAATAATAAAAAAAAAATAAATAAAATTATGTTTGGAAAAAATTTAAACAAAGTAGAGGTTAGAACATAGAAGAAATGATATTTGATTATACTAACCTTTTAGAGTTAACTCTTAATATTATAATAAAAATATAATATATATATATTGTAACAATTTTATAGTAAATAGACGTATATTATTTATTAATTGAAAATCTATAATAAAAAAATACAACCGGAAATAGTAAAGATATTAACGAGATCAGGGAATGTTTTCGTCGTGAAGTTAGCAAACCAATCATTGATTTTTCTTTTCTTTACTCTGATTGGTTAATCTGTCAAGTCATCAGAGTCAATTTTTTAATTTTGTCATTTCCTAATTTATATTTATATAATAAAATTTGAAGTAAATTTCGATATCATTTATTTCATTATAACTTTTAATTTATAAATTTTTTAATATAAAGTAAACAAAAGTTTATATATGCAATATAGCATTTGTAAGTAAGAGTTCATTAAATAGACGCCAGGGGACTTTTTTCAAATATTAAAAAATATTTTTTTTTTAATTTTATTTATTATAAACAAAGAAAAAATAATAATACTTATAATGATATTATAAAATAAATTTAAATAAAATGTATAAATTAAAATATAAAATAGCTAAAAATTGGTAATATTATTGAAATATAGCTAAAAGGCACTTTATTGCGCATGAGTTAACCAATGAG